>JAARMF010000056.1:162118-175551 GCA_022844705.1 Toxascaris leonina
CCCTCCACTCTCTCTCATTCTGAGAAAACTGTAAATGGTAGCTGCGTAAAGAACTAATATTTCTCTTGAGAGTAATACATCGCTAAACAATGGAATAGCATGAAAGCAGCCGATTCAAATTGATGCATTTTCATGTGATTGTTTACGTTGAAAACACTGAGACATTTCATTGTAGATCGCAGGGAGGCAATGAGCATTTTGATGTCTTCCACTTTCCTTTGTGGGCACAGTCCCACTTTTGGTCAATCTCATGATAGCACTGATATGTTAGTAGTGCTATTAGTAGGGCAATGGATACATCGAAAAATGCACTATCTCAGTCCAATATCAAGAATGGGGGCCAAGCCAAGCGTGGAATTCCTAAAGGGGGAATGACTTCTTTCAAGGATACCGGCTTCTAACCGCATACCTCTAGCTAATTGTGAATATTCGAACAACAGGAATATAAATAACTAAACCCTGGCTCAATCTGTTCTTTAAAACAATGATAACATTGCCGCTCAAAAAAAAGAGAAAAGAAATTTGAGATGCCCTATACGAGCAGTATGGTATGGTGGTACTCCAAACGCTCTTCATATATAGGAAATACAAAGGCATCTGTAGTTCCATCGATTAGCGCACCGATGTAGGTGACAACCATGCCCACGCATGGCTGTTGTGGATACATTTTGGAACGCCTAGAGGTCAGCATTCTGGNGCTGGTGTGGACACATTTTGGAACGCCTAGAGGTCAGCATTCTGGAGATCGGTCGGGGAACCACCCGGAAGTCGAACCTGGGTCCCTTCGCTCAACAAGCGAAGATTCTGCCCCTGAGCTAGTTTTCCATGCAATGAAGGTTATTTTGAATTTCTTTGCATGTTTATTGTTCAACGAGACAGGAAATATTTGCTCAGTATCAAAAAATAATGCGAAGACTCGGCATATGAATGACTATACCTTATAGCTAAGATCCTTTCGAGCAATTTCTTGAAAAGATCAAAAATTAAATCTCCTCATGTCATCGATACTAAATGGAGGAATGTGCAATCAAACATAGGCAATGATTGCATCAAACTCTGTTTCCATAGTTGCAAGATGCCCTCAATAATAACGATGTAGGTGAAAAAATTCGAGAAGAAAAAATATTTTTCACGCATCCCATAAATTCCCTAAAAGATACCCTCATGGGAAATTCCGGGAGAAAGAAAGGCGATAATTCGACGACGTGTGAGGTTTTGTTCAAGTGATTCATTTTGAAAACAATGGAAATTTGTTGATGATCTATAGAATAGCAAAGACGAACTTGATGAGTAGTTGTTGATCTTGAGTTAATAGTGGTGAACGAGGTGGTAACGGTGAAGCTGAACGACATCTCCTTAACGGTTTCGGCATTAAGTGATTTTTCTCCATTCTTTCCTTGACTTTTGGCGAACGTCCTCTCTAAACGATCAAAAATAATCAACGATTAATCGAAGATCCTATTCCTTCTATCTATTAAAATAGATAGCTGTAAAGTTTGAACAATTGGAATAAATGAGATAGCATTGGTTTCTTTTCTTTTCTTTTTTTTGCGCTGTTTACTTCGNTTACTTCGATCATTGCATATATGCTCAGAGCTTTCTAGAAAGAAGTTCTTTGTTTTCGACATTTCTCGTAAACATGTAGTAAATGATTTTAAAGGGCACAGTAATAGCATCATCGTCGTTAAGGCGCTATGATCGCTAAAAATTCTTCATCTACGATCGCCGTTATCCGAGTCTAGAAAACTTTTTTGCTCTGCAACACCGAAACCTATCATGAAATTTTCTCAAACGTCAAGACAAATATATATAATAGAAATTATAAACACTAAATTTTGTTATGTTTTGAGAGATTAAGCCATAACGCATATTTATTTGTTGAATTGAAATGAAGATTAAAACGACAGGTGAAATGTTGGATGATCGCTGGCTGAGGAGGGGGTGGGGGGAGGTTGGGTAAGGGAGGATTCTTCCTTGATATTTAGTATTTTTCACGCTGAGGTGAGGAGGATCTCTGGGGAAATATTGTAACAATTATTTGGCAGGATGTGAAGCAAGGGAAATTGAGCTGCTATATGTCACTGGAAAGTGATTCAATTTNNNAATTTTATCCAACTTATCATCGAAAGGATCTGTTGCTCGCTATATCCTGTAATTTTTTTTTCGACTTAGATTTCAAAGGATCGAAGAGATAGTATAAACTCCACTAGCTATAATAATATTATTAGGCGAAGGAAATATGCTAATTTCGTCGTTCTAGAATCCTTTAATACATGAAGCTGGAGGTCAAGCCTAACTTTGTAGTCGGTCATAACAGCCGACCTTTTTTTTAGTGAAAGAGCTCAAAGAGCTTGAATGAGTATAACAAGAATGTGAAGTATTAGAACTTGTTGAAGCCGAACCGGAAAGGTTTTTAGATAGATGTCAAAGCGCTTATTATTCTTGGCGTATGCCTTGCAGTTGACATTTGCGCCACGGCATGTGTAGGATTGCACTGTATGAAAGGCTCATAGTGGATGCAAATGCTATTTAAAATAATCATCATATACGCTAATTTCTTGTCTTCAGTGTACCACACCGCGGTAATGTCGTAGCAGTTTGGGTGCGACTTCCTTGAATTGCTTTTTGTGCCATAATTAAGAAGTTGATGAGCTTGAAGATTCACAAAGCTAGAGCAAACGCAAATTAAACAGCGCAGATATGGGTGATAAGAGCTTGATAGATATGATAAGATAGATGATAAGATAAGACTGTATTCAGCGATGTTTTCACTGATTGGTGAGTAGAACATCACGGATACAGCATTTATATGTAACGACGGGCACAAACATCGAAAATATGCCTGGCTTGATTGAACAAATGTGAATTCTTTTCTCTAATAGACATATGAATAGTTTTCTTAGACGTCGATTTGTACTGGGGGGTTCTAGGAGAGAAATAGGGTGCAAAGATGAAAGGCTATGTGGGGAACGACGAAGCGATATAAGTCTATATGCTCTATTGTAACATTCGAAACGGCTGTGATAGTGCTGAGCTGAGATTTTCTTCTGCGAAAGCGATCGACTAGAAAAGCTCTTACCTGATATTTTTCATTTAACCTTAAACTCATCGGTTTCAGCAGGTGTTTCCTTTACCTTAATAGACCATTAACTGATGTCAAATATAAGGAATATGTAGCGAAAACGAGAAAACAACTGTATGGATAGGCTTGGATTATACGCACTAAATTGCATCGCCATATCCACATGTGGAAAAATGAGCATATACACCTATATATTTTGCAGAGGTAGTGCTCTAGTGAAATTTTTCCGGAAATGCAAACAAAAAAATGTGGAAGTGTTCAGAAGAACTCTTTCTGACAAATGGCTCTAGTTCAAAAAGTCAATAACAAGAAAGCGCTATTTATTGCAGAAAGCGTTCAGAGAGCGTTTCGCCCGGAAGTATGGAAATGGGCCCTAGAAGTGACATTTAGATAGCTTCAGCAGGCATTAGCCAACACCTTCTAATCCTTGAATGGAATAGTACGTATATAGGAAATATATGCAACACTATATATGTCAACACACTGAAGGACAGAGAGAAAATGGGGGAGGGGGGAGGACAATGATATAAGAGAGAATATATCGTGATAAATCTAGAGATAACGCAGAAGTGAGGATGAATATTAGAATGTGAGTATGCATCTGTATATCGATCCGAATAGCGAATAGCTATAAATTAAACGCCAGCTTAGGCCGAAATATGTCGCTGAGATAGCTTAATCCATATCTTCTGAAAGCTTAATCGAGATCCTCCCGTAGCCTGACCCATGACAAGGTGGGGGGATNGATCCTCCCGTAACCTGACCCATGACAAGGTGGGGGGATATGGACCTCACTTCCGAACTAATCCATATCCTCCCACTTCCTATTAAAAGACTCCTCCAAAAGAGCTTTGTTGCGAATATTTTTTCACATAATTTTGAAAAAACTATAGCAGCACAATTTCGCTTTTGAAATATTCAACAACAAGGTGATGTTTGACGTTTGAAAGCGAAACCGCTAAATTGTTGAGTAATCTGTAATCTATATTTAGCTTGTTAGTGTTTCTCTCCTTTTAAGCTAGATAAACAAAGCATTCAATATTCACATAGCCATTTAGCATACATAACTATTGCTTTTAAGTGTTTCACGCTGACGTCATAATGACTTCGTGTGTGGTAAATTGACATATTTTAGCGATAATATAACAAACATATTTCGACTCAAATAGCACTGATGAATGCTTGCTGTTGTGGGAAATCGCAATTGCTCGTTATCAATAGAGCGCTAAAAATATCTCATAGAAATGCTATTGCGCATTAATGAGTACAAATATATGAGATAGAATCTTCTGGATAGGGATCGAATTTCTAGATGCGGTCATCCGATGTGATTCGATGAAGTGAGGATAGTTCTATGAGAATAAGTGAATAATTTTTGGTAATATGAGTGAAATATTGAAGGAAATAGGATCTTGCATAAATAATAATGAGAATACAAGATGGTATTACCTCACTGAATGTAAACAATTGGGCCAAATACCGCTGATATATTCTTGACGATTAGTAAACATCATGGAAGCTAGAAAACATCCTAAATATATAGAGGAAACGACAATATCCTGAATATCTTGGGCACAGATCAACATGTCCTCTCGATTGCAGATAGCTGAATTGCTTTCAGCCAACAAGCTTATCCTACCTTCGGCAATAGATGTCTTTAATCAGTTTGCTGTCCATGCTTCAAGAGGAAAATTTGCATGATAGCATATGTTTATAGCCCAAGGATTGCACATCGCCCGTTGGTTAGGCGCATCGTGATGTGTGTATTTCGCCCTCACCTGGCCCAAGGGATTTGACGATGGGCATTTTTGTGAGGTTCATTCCTAGCCGAATATCACTGGCGAGCGATAGGCAACAACGGCTAGTTAGATTGTTGAAGCCCATGCGCGACGGCGACGCACTCATTTAGCTTGGCATCCACGAATACGAAACATTCGTAGAAACAACTCGTAACTATTTTTCCGTTCACGATTGCTGCGACCGATAGATACGATAAAAAACATCCTGAGACACTGAATTTATGAGAACTATATATATATATATATATATAGTTCTCATATGAGAACTATATATATATATATATATATAGTTCTCATATATATATATAAAGCCCAATAAGTAGCGTGAGTTTGTTGTGAGTGGACAAGTAAATAGTACGGGATATTTATATGGTAAATATATGAATATTTCTCGCCTATTGGACAACGATATTAACTAAAGGCTATCATTTATTATAGAAATTCCGAATTTGTAATGTTCTTGCCTAATTGATGCTTTTGGGAAAACTTTCAGTGCTATGCGGGAAAGATGGGCAATTTATCCGCGCAAAGTTTCTTTACTTCGTTTTCTTGTACGAATAATCATGTATCAAGACGGTTCGATTATTAAACAATATTTTAGTATTGCATTAAAGGAGGGAATTTCTACGAGGGAAATGCACTTGCATAGGAAATCGTTCGAACTCAATAAGCTCGAACAAATAGAAAGCTTTCGGCGTGTGCAACTTCCGACTTGTATATGAGTCTTTCCGGAATAAACATTGTTAGCTTATAGACTGTTAATACCTCTATGTTGTGCATACAGAATGAGAATTATAAACAAAAAAGGCATAAAGCTGTTAGAGACAATTGCTATTTGCGTTTAAGCTTATTTAGCTTGCTTAATAGAGCAATGAAAAATCATTTCATCGGAAAAATATGGGAGAAAATATTTTTTTCTTCAATGAAATGATCAATATAAACATAAATCTTTCCCAAAATAACCTTCAAAAAATTGATGAAAATTGCGAAATTATGATAGAGGGAGAGAGAGATATAATGGGTGATAA
The DNA here is from genome assembly GCA_022844705.1 of Toxascaris leonina. Classification (NCBI taxonomy): domain Eukaryota; kingdom Metazoa; phylum Nematoda; class Chromadorea; order Rhabditida; family Ascarididae; genus Toxascaris; species Toxascaris leonina. The sequence continues at coordinate 168,028 of JAARMF010000056.1, forward strand.
ATCAAATGCCAATTATTCGAATAATTGCATCGATATCTTTAATTTTTGTAAAAAAATGTGGATTTATTTTTCTGCCTTATAAAAAATTTAAAAAAATTAAAATCCAATATGGAAATAATGAGAGAGGCAATATGCTGAAATGATCGTTGATTTATGGACTGCATTTATGGTCAATAGAAATGATGGAACTGTTGATAATTCGAGATCGTATATTAATAATTGCATCGATATCGATTCCATAACCCCCAAATAGTCATTAATCTATATGGAAGATTGACGTTATCAACTGATATAACCCTCCCCCCCCTTCCACAATAGATTCTTGTAAATTGTGTATCTGATTGTCCGCGCTCACAACTGAATTTGATTACCTTTGATTTCATTCCACATAGGAGAGCAAACATCGTCGTCTAGAATGCTTTCAAGGGAATCCGATCTACGAAATATTTGAAAAGAAATTTCGCAACAATGAAAAAAAATCACCGCTCTATAAGCTCATCTGCACCACTGCAGTAAACTTCATCGAAAAATTGAGGAATACTGCGAATGTGGTGATTATTTTTTCAATTTATTAGGCATAAATATTAGCATCGGATATACTGCGGTTTTCATCTCCTCTATCGATTCTTTTGAATTTTTCTTTTTTTGAAGAAATATCGCTTAGAATTTTTATGTTGTAATTTTCCACAAAGATATTTGATTGTATTAATTAAATTGTTAGCGTCGTTTCTTGTTCAATTATCGTTTATTGCAACGTTTTCGCAATATCCGTGTTTTTACATATTTCAAAATATAGCATATGATTGAATCATTGAAAATGCCCTATTTGACAACAAATCCGCCACCGACTTAACAATAGCCTTAGGCAAAATGAGATAAATTCGTCACCACCTTTTTTCTCGGCTGAAAAAAAGAAGCGCATTTTCTTCTTCGCTTATTAGCCTTCCCAAAAAAGTTCTTCTCTATATAACCTCATCAACTAGACGAAATCAGTCATCGATACATTGTGTTCATTCTTTTAAAATCATCGCAAACAAATGCGCTAACAAGTGTAAATCGCTCGTCAATTGTCTATGTATCCCATCGCGTTTAAATCGGCAAACGATGCTAAAGCATTCATGGAATCGCATAAAAGAAACTTTCGAACTATATCAACAACAATAAAAAATTCGCTGGTCGATGAGCAATTCTTGAGCTCGATCTCGAGCTCGAGCTCCCGCTTATTGATGTATGGGAGTTCGTGAGCAAAAGGTTTTAAAGAACAAGAATTTTCGTATCATCTAAAATATTTCAGGTTTATAAGTACGAAATCTAAGTAATTCACTAACGTCGCAAAAATTTATTCTCTCTCGCAATACCACTGAAAAATTTCTTCATTAGAATAAAGAACGACTATAATTTTCAACAAATGAATCGTTGATTTGCGCTTATCAGTAGACATCTCTTAGAAACTAAATAATAGCTATATATCACTGTCAGGAAATATCCTTACATTTATCCAAAAAACAATGGGAAAATGTCTTAGGTATAAATGTTATTTTTCTATGGCAATCAATTCGCGTAACGATATAACAAGAGTTGACCAGCTACAGCTAAAATGTAAAAAATAATTCAGAGCTAAATTTTCGCAAATCAAACATTTTATGGCCACAATGATATGACGGTCGAAATTCCGACCTTTTATCATGCGAAAATCTCAAATAAGAGTGACTAAGAATATTGTCAAATAATACGTCAGAGTTTCAATATAGAGTGCCGAATGCATGCCTTAAATAATCAAATATGAAAAGCAATGCATTTAAATGTTATATCATTGGAAGAACATATAGTACTTATAATAATGATATACGAATAAAGGGATTTATTTTCTCATAAAAGAATGACGAAATCGACATAGTTGAAACTCAATGGAATGTTAAAATGAGAAAATCAGAGTCATTGTTGAGCATTTTCTAAAGGAGCTATTAACGTTGAAAGAATGAATGATGCTAGATTGAAGAAGTTTTAGACGCTTTTCTTCGGCATTTTTAGTGGATTTTGACGTACATAGTGAAAAATAACGATGAAACGAAGAAAAAAATTATTGCTGAAATTTCGTGAACGAGAAGCTTAAAAGATAAAAGTCGTGAAATTTGTCGTAGAAATGAGCCTTTTTCATCTAAGGAAAAATGGAAGAAAATTTCTGGATCAGAAACTTAAGATTCCATATCGAATATTGAGCGCATGCTTTTAGTATTGAGGCTACGAAAATATTATACTGCTGTATGCTGGTGTGTAAAGATAGGTATATACAGTAATGTGTACCAGTATATATATATATGTACTGGTATGTAAATGGTACAACTAGGAGGAACACTGGTAATAAAAGGTATAAAATGCCAAATGATGAAAGGTGTAATAAAACAAATGTATTATAAGTGATAAGTTTCACTTTAAAAGAAGCAGAGAAAAAAGTTAAATGAGCATAAAAACTTAAATAAATTTTTGTTAAAAATTTGAGAGAACTTACCGCACCATCAGTAAACATATTGATCAAATCGCCTGAATTGTAGGATTTCGATGCAATAAGAAATGCAACTGGCATTTCGATGTGATGAATTTCAAATTTGCTTAAATGAAGCAAAATCAAAAGCTGAAGATGTTATTATAGCAGTTAGTTTTAGCTTTACGTTTATAAGCATTGAACAATAGAAGCGTTTGATTTCACTAAAGAGGCGTTTCTTTCGCGTATCGATTCAACAACGAATAATGATAGAGCGAATTCACAATTTCAAACGTTTACTTCGCAACGTGTATATATTCGAATGAAATGTCAATAAAACTAAAAAGCAACAAGAATGTTCACTTTATTCTTCAAAGTTTTTCTTCAACATTTAACATAAATCAATGAGAAAAGAAGAAGAAGAAATATCGTCCCATTTCGACATCATCAACCCACATCGTTGATAATAACTAAAAGATTGATTGAAAAAGAGAGCTTGCACAAGTAAGATATTGCAATGAATGTGCTTTCGATTGCGATATCATGATATCTAAAGGGAATAATTTTGAAATTCTTTGAAAAAATCGATGATTTTGTTGTGGTGGGTGGGGGGGGGGGGGGGCGAAGGGGTCGAGGGGAAAGGAGATCTCAGCAGTTATTATGACGACTATTACAGACGAGCCAATCGTTCAATTAAATTACTAGCAGAGTTACAAGCAAAAATGATAATCGCATCCGACGATAATATGAAGACGTGTTAATTGATGATGACATATTTTCAAAATATTCTGAATCAAAAATGGTCTATAGTTTATTCCCGTTTATTGGTGTCTTAGGTAATCATAGTGACTTTCAGATATCTGCTAAGAACGAATGCGTTTATGGATAAGGATTGGCTAACAGGGAGGGGGGAAACTTTTTGGAAGTAGAATGAATTGAAGCCTTATTTAGAGCGAGAGTAACACGGCAACTGACTTTGAATAAAACGTCAGTTGTGATTTCATTTGTTACATCGTTCTCTTTCACCAAGATCCGCTATTTGCTAGCCACTCCCCCCAAAGATTTAAACTGTCCTCTAATTGAAGTTCTTCGCTGTGGTTTCTTCTAGCAGTTATACTTATATATAAATATACTTATTTATTTATATATATAAATAAATAAGTACATATATACTTATTGTATATATATATATATATATATATATATATATATATATATATAGCGCCAGATGCTCCAATGAGGTGAAAGCACTTGGGCGAGAGAAAGGGTAAAAGCTACTCCGTTGTGCTGGCTTGCTGTTATTTATATTGTAGAATGAATAGACTAATTATAGTGGGTAGCATTAGTGTTCGAGCGATGAATGGAACGCCATGATGTTAGTTTTAATGGGAATAGTATCGGAAATACATACAAATAAATCGTCTAAAGGAGGCAAACAAAACATGAAAGAATGGGAGAGAAATCCAACGGGGATAAAGTGATAGAATTAAGCGACGAAACTTTGAGATGTTTCCATTTTGCTCGAAAGTACTCGAAAAGTGAAATGGATCGTTCGATAGATGAATTCACGCAAATGCGCTAAAATGATTAGAATTAAGTGCCATAATGATTCGTCTTGTCGATTTTGCGCCTCAAATATATTGAAGTTACTTCGACGCTAAGTCAACATCCACAAAATTACTCCTCTACCTCCACCAAAAAAAAGTACTTTTCAAGTGCGCAACGAAATGCAACCACTCAATGTTAGTAGCATTCATGCTATGCCATCTAACTGCATGAGTGTAGGTCCATCATTCGGACAAACCCGTAGGGTCCTTAGAAGGTTATCTAAGGTCATCTAGAAAATCAACATCGCTGATCAAAAAAGAAGCTAAACAGCTCTCACAATGCTTTCATATTTTTGTGGTAACTTGTATGAATCGTAGCTTCTTCGGATAGTCTTAAATGATTCAGATTTATCAAAATTGAAGGGAATTTTGAAAAAAGGCGAATAAAAAAATGTCAACCACTTGTCGTTTGCGCAATTTCAGCGTATATTTCAACTAAATCTATGAGGATCACACAAGCAATTGACAGTATAAGATTGTTAAACGTTAGTCACTTATACGGCGGTAATGATATATGCAAGAAAAAACAAAAGAGAAACGGAACAAGGAAAAACAAATTAATTTGGTACAGGTAACTTCCGCATAAGCTATAGAATATATTTGAATAATAATTAAGGAAATAGCAGTTTTGAATACGTGCGATGATATGATAAAAAAGAGTTGCATTAACAATTCAGCTTTTCTGGGACGCTTAGAACAGGAAATAAATGCGTATTACCGGCTAGTACCGGAAACACGCATCTACTTCCTGTGAAGGAATAGAGATTGATCGCGACTAGTACATGTAAATAAGCAATTGACGGAAACCGTTTAGTGACGACATCTAAGCTTTTGAATTGCTTTGATCGTAGGCTAAAGACTTTTAGGTAATATAGAAGAAAAACCAAAACCAATATTCTGAAAGGATTTGAAATAATATCCGTACTTATATTGTTTCATTAGCGCATTTATAATCGAATAGATTTATTGACGAATTTAAAGAAACATTTTTTTTTATGATCCGATTACGAGAGGGAAGGGTGAAATTTCAAGGAAACACAATAATTGGAATATCAAACCGCTGAGAAGCTACGTTGTTGAGATGTGATGAGCGATTGAGAGCGTCGTTGTGGTCGTGATGATTGTGGTGATTTGTTTTTATTGGCAAAAAGCTCAATGAGCTTCTTCATGCGATACCACAAAACCTTTAATATTTTTAAAAAAAAAAATTTGTATACATAATGCAGTAAAAATCTCTCGAATTGCACGAAAATAGAGCGAAACGCATTAAACGATAAATACGAACAATTATATCGATGGTACTTTCATTTACATATTACATTTATAAATAATATACATTTAAATGATATTTTAAATTGAAAATCACATGAAGTGCTAAGTCAAAGAAGTACTATGCGCTTAGAAACTTCCGGTTTCATCATTATTAGTCGACCCTTACGAGGATGATCGGAATTTCAGGAATAGAGAAGCGAATCTACTCTCTTCCACAAAAACGCTCATAATCGTTACTCTTTTGTCGACGACCAAATTCATTTCTCTAAGCGTTTCATATTACTTGAGTCTTTGAGTCTTCGCAAATAAATTATATTTCCTATCAAATTCTTTAAGTGATAATCTTTTGATTTTTCGATCGCTAAAGAATTTTCGGATATTAAGAGAATCCGAACGCGATTTAATGCCATAATTTGAATTGCTCTTTAGCTGACAATAGCCATTGTTCAACGTTGTCTATCATAAGATTAAGCGAAATTACTTCTTCGAACACAATGCATAAGTGAATTCGATGAACTAATAAAGGGAAAAAAGCACATCTTTTTCCACCGGAAAATGATTTATTTCTCTTGAACGGTACTAAGATGTTTAAAAATAATCTTCAAGAAGTTTATATAAAATATTGGGAATTCCATGTGAGGAGGGGGGGGGGGAGGGCAATAAGCTGAAAACAAAACTGTGATAAATATTTTGAATTTAAACAACAATGATTGTTATCATAACATCCATATGAACTGGCAGCCATCATGAACGGAACAAGCCTTAGAATTATGTAAAACACAATATCAATAATTACAGATAAAAATACTCGAGAAGGAAAAGATCATTGCACTAAAACCTTTTGTGGAATTTGAGAGGGAATGAGGAAGCGACGATTTTAAAACTCTAAAAATGGCCGAATAATTAAACTTTATAGAATCCTAGCGGAGCATCTTTCGGGCAAGTTTTCGAAACAAGGGAAAAAGAATGTATGCTTGATGATCGTTAGTAGCGGCAGTCTCTGCTCAGCAAAATCGTCTCATTGACGAGTTATGGTGGTGGACTAGGCCCACCTCTTCGTTCTTTCTTTCTTTTTTTTCTTCCTAAACCATATCTAGAGCCTATGCGAACTTTACAAATATAATTAGAGCACAAAACAAATATAAATGTTTCATGGATTTCGATCGATTTCTAGCCAATAACATATGCGGCACAGTTATTATCAGCCCATCAGTTAATGCTTTGAAATTAACACGGAATGATCTTTGCTTTATTTGAAATTATCATGAGGTTAGTGCACTATTGATTCCTGTTGAGTATTTGAGGATAGTGGAAGAAATTTGGCGAATGATTGCGTTCGAAGTGCACAGAGGAAGTGATGCCATCGTTAGCTTTGATTGCGATTTGATCGGGAAGCGCTCTTTGAGAAGAAGATTCACCGAAGACGACCGAAAGGTGAAAAGGCTTCGAAGGTGGGCGCTATTGAGAAATGGAGGATAGTTTGATGGGAGCAGGCCGAAAAATACAACCGGAAAAAACTGGGGAACTACTCGAAAGGGAACATCTTTGGGACGCATGATCCGGTAGTTCAATGCCGAAAGATTCTTCATCGCCCGACATTCCTTAGCCGATTGATGTAGTGTGAAGAGGTTGAAGTAATGATGAAGAGGTTGAACTTAAGAACTCTTCAAATGCAGAAAGCGTTTAGAAAGTACTCCATCGAATCCCGCTCTCCATCACGTAATTGGAGCTTAGGTATCAAGGTGGAAGCTATCCCATTCATGTTTCATGTGAATTCAGTTCACAAAGGTGCAAAATGTATATCATGAAAGGAAATTTTTAAAGTGGCTCAAAGGTTTAGTCAAAACTTCTCTCTCCCGCTCCTTTCCCTCCTCTCCCCCCTCCCCCCCCCCCTTCCGCCATCATGCACGCTTCTTTATTGTGACGAATAGCTATTGGATGAAATCTTGACGAATTCACAGTTCTACATCCATTCGCTACGACTCCTTCAATCGTCGATGGCCCATTTATGTATGAGCGTAAATCCAATTGAAACAGTTTTCGGATTTGATCCTAGATAGTAGGTGAAGAAAATTGCATAACACATTTCATATATTTCATTTCATTGGGTTGGCACAAATCAGTATATAGCACGTTATGGAGATACGCAGACATACAAAAAAA
>JAARMF010000057.1:0-20727 GCA_022844705.1 Toxascaris leonina
AAAGCAGCTTTTTTTCTGCAGTGTATCATACAAGGTGAGGTGCGAATATTGAAAGCGTATTTGCTGTTTCACTTACCAGAAATTGAAAGCGGAACAGGAGAGCAACCAGGTTATGTGATCACATTACTTGAACAATAAAATAATTGGAATGAAACAAAGATGTACTTCGCAAAATTGATCATCGCTTCCAGGTATGGACGCAGTATCGACAGCTCAATGATAGTGGCGTTATTATCCTGGCCATCACCATGGGTTGTCATAGTCGGATCTTTCCTTTCGACCTTTGGAGCTGCTCTTCAGTGTTTATGCAGTGCGTTGTTCGTGCCATCATTCCCATTCCAAAAAAAAAAAAAAAAAATGTGCAATTTTGACAAACGCAGCCTCCGAATTTTATTATCATTTTACGAGTAAGTAAGATATGACCTTTGCAATGAGCTAATCATTCGAGAGCTTTTCTTTACATAATAACAGAATAACAGAGATCAAAGAATAGAAATCAACTCAGTTCGGTTGCATTTACGTCATGAAATCTTCAAGCTACAAATATTGCCGTCACAATGAATTTGAGCTAGTTGGAAGATTTTGGTCCCCATGGACCAATTAAAGATAGAGGAGCAGCTCTTGAATTTTTGGCGCTTTTCGTTCACACTTTTGAAGGTTTCATACTACCATATTTCTTCATTCTTCCTACCGCCCCTTCCTGCTCTGTCCTGAATGATTTACACTCAGAAACAACTGAGCGTAGGAGAGATGACATCTTCATTCAAACAATTCTTCCTGTATTATAATATTAACTGTTAACGCACAATGCGCATAAAAATATGGATAAAAATACATACATAGTAGAATAATTTCAATTATTTATAAACAATCTAAGACGCATATCTTACGTTGTTGTTTATAAGCGCTCTCTCCATACATTCATATTTTAGGATTTGCGAACGAAACAGGTTCCCATCGGAATGTAAACTTCAGCTGAATCTAAAGACTTCCTCTTCATTCCAGACACTGACTTCTTTATGCTGAGTAATACTGAACCCTATTTGCATCTAGAACTTAACTTTATTTTTATGCGTCGATGCTGAAACTTTTGCACACCACAAAACCTCGCTTCTCGAAAGATATGAGCTTATCTTTCACTATATCATGATGCTACTAAACTGAGAGCAGCATAAGACCTGGGTTTATGAACAGGAGAGTACGGCAGGATATTTTCCAAATACTGAGTGTGCCCATCTATTAAATCGGCAGATCTATCAAATTATTCATTAGTTTAATTCGCTGGCAAATATTTACATTCGAAAATGTCATCAACTTTCAGGTGCACCGCGGTTACTTCAGTCAATCGCTAAGGATGACGTTATACCAGCATTGGCACCATTCGCTCGTGTAACGAAGAATAATGAACCGTTTCTTGGGTAGGACCACTTTTAAACTCTCCTCCTTCTTTCCTGCCTACCTGAAAGGTGTTTCGGAGGAGAGCTCTTCATAGTTTGCTTTTATGGAATGGAAGGCATCAGGTCAACTTTTATCGCTGATCCCATAACACATGGCTGCTGTGTACATTTGGATTCGGAGCGATGAAAAGAGAAACAAAATTCTCTGCTTTTTTGTCCTTATAATTATAGTTACATCATAGACTCGCGCATCAACAAATATTAGTACGCGGAGGCAGTTTTTGTTGGAGTGTAGCTAACGCAGATTAGAAGTGGAGAATGGTCGACTGGTCCAACAGTACAAGTCGTCCCTGAAGACGTGGTTGATCTGGCTTATGCGAACACTCGTTATAGCTTTCATTCTTATGGAATAATTGCTCTTAATTTCCGGGCTAGCAACAAAATATGTGCACAGCGCTTTATCTCATCCAGTGGTCAGAAGAATGGTGCTATGAAGTTGCCAAAAGGAATAGCCTGTCAGTATCTGCAACATCGAGCATGAGATTGCCATGTTCGAATTTAAAGCTTTTAAACAAATTGGAATTTAATTTTCACCGTTCAACTACAGGTTTCAACATTTCAGTTTGCTGATAACAGCTTTCATCGCCGAATTCGCAATACTGCTCGGTGCTGTGGATTCAATTGCAGAAGTGCTCGATTTCTTTTTCCTCATGTGCTACGCGTTTGTCAATCTCATTTGTGCCCTTCACTCTCTGATGGGCGCACCAAACTGGCGACCCCGATTTAAATACTATCATTGGTTAGTTTGCATGTGCTTCACTTCTCTTCCGATATATGAGATGAATCGGCTGGCATTGTGGAATAACTGTCGAATAAGGCCGCTTATTTGCTGTCCGGGAAATTTCTCGAGAAGTGTTTAAGATGGAATATTTGTTGGAGTAGTTTGATATAGTGCTGCACTAGTTACGTTTTTACCCTCTAGCGTCTACTAGAGTTTTATACGCCTCAAGTGATGCGAGACTTTGTGCTTTTAAGCAGAACAGGGATGGGCGAAGCGAACTTCCTATGTTCCCACATTTCTTCCCATATCTTCCTCTCCTCAAATCGAAATGATATCTACAATTCGAGACAGAAATCAGAAGAGAGCGATACTCTATGTCTTTCTCGTTGAGAGGAGGAGGAGAAGGAGAGGAGGAGGAGGAAGTATATGTGCAGGCGGCCGCGATGATAACAAGACCATCGTCAATAAAATAAACTCATAAGTTTTCCCAAGGATAGATTTCCCTGAAGTCGCAGTCCTTTAGGCGGCTTGTCAACGCAAAGACGCTAGCCATATCAAGAGGGATTTCTTTGTACATTACAACGACCTGAAAAGGAAGGGGATTATAAATTGGTTCAGAGTCGAGAATAGAGGAAACAGTCAAATGCCACGAGATTACGCTGAGTTTCCTGGTGCTGAACTGCTCGATTCTCCTTCTTTGCTACAATCTCTTTCTTGGACATAGTCTTCTCAAAGTGGCACTGAATACAGATGGAAGCAATGACGATGGATTTCAGGTCATTGTCGATAATGGGTGCAGGACTTTGTTTCTTCATTATGTTCGCTTCACAGTGGCAGTATGCTGTGTTCTCCATTCTACTCACACTTGCCATCTATAAGTATGTTGAATGGAAAGGGTAAGTGGTCGAAACATCTACCATTCCAGCTCTTTTTCCGGTCCAATTTGTTTTAAGAAGAGCAGTGAGTACAGTTTCTTACAGAATATATGGTTAAGCTTTCATATAAGACAACTAAGTCGTGACTTTGCAACCACAAAATAGCGACGAATCTCACAGTATTGCAGAATATTGCAACATTGCGCATAACGGGAATTACGGAAATTGTGGTTGCGTACAAGGCTACTGTCTCATTGAGAGAGGAAGTAGCACTTCATGAACTTCGAAATGTCGTTTTGCACATTTGCGACAACATCTTTCAAATCCTCGCATCGGAATAGACGGTCTCATTTGTGCTATATAGATTTGGCACTGTAAATTGATATTCATTCAATAAATTTCACGGTACTTTTAAAACACAATAACGGTCGAAAGCTCAGCCGACAGAGATCATTTTTTAGGGATGAAACTTTTTGTATTGCTGCCGAACTTTATTATAATAATTATGTATTACAATAATTATGCCAATGTTGTGCTATAGATGAAGGAAGTGGGATCAAGTTGTTTGTATGCTTGGGAAAAATGCAAAGAACGTTTCCATATATTAGATGGAGTTCTATTTTCTTTCCTCTGATTTTGAATAATTATTTCGGTTTCTTAGTATTTCTCCTTCTTTTCTCTTTTTTCGAATATTACCTTGCATAAATTGTCTTCAATGCTGTTTACAGAGCAAAGAAAGAATGGGGTGATGGTATCCGAGGTTTGGCACTCTCAACCGCACAGTACAGTTTGATGAAGGTTGAGGACAAAGATCCGCACCCTAAAAACTGGAGGTTTGTTTCAATGTGTCTGAATATGACAAATTGGCATCCGGCTTTTATGTCAAGATGTTTGGTGGTGGAGATAAAAACATTTTTATACGGAGGAAAATGGTCCCAACAGCAATTGACATAACTCTATCGTCTTCGTGAATATTAAATTTGAACATTTTTCGTGCTGCTCAAAAATCCTTCAGAAGGACGCATCGATGTCCAGAACTTTCATGGTATCTTTAAACGCTGCCCAGAATTGTGCAACTGCCTCGAATGTTGCTCCAAATTTTCATCTCGCTTGGTTAACGTTTGAACCAAATGTTAGGTTTATGAAAGAAATGTTTGAATCATTTATTTGTTATCTTCTATATCTCATGTCACAGGCAGCACGGAATCATCTTAAGTGAGTGCATTCTTTATCGAGCAAGCATTTGATACAGGCGCCATATAGCCGATGTTTCGCAATGACAATAACCACAAATTAGCCATGGTGCCATTTTGCAGACCTCAACTACTTGTACTGGCAGATGGAACGTGGTCGAAAGAGATTATTGATATGCGATGCATAAATCTGCTGAATCTAGCAGGCCAGTTGAAAGCTGGAAGGGGATTGGCAATTGTGGTTGCGTTTGTGAAAGGCTCGACGTCGAATGCTGCCGATAGGAGTAAAGCCGAGGAGGTTCTGTTGTCTCATAAATAAATTTCATTTGGCACATTCTTCCACCAATATTGCTTCCTACTTTATTACTTTCATATCACTTGTAATGTTGCAGTGTAAAATTAGATCTCATTTAGTGATTATGGCAGTGAATAAGTCTGACAGACTCGCCCTAAGTACCTTAGAAAACGACTATGAAGAGTGCTTTTTGAAGTCCGTTGCCTTCGTTACATTGTCGTTCGGCTTATATTCCTTTTTTATATTGAAGGAAGGACCTACTGCGTGATGTCGTACGTTTATTTGTCCAATTGCGGGCCTCCTTTTAAATGCCAGAAACGCTGCACTGATTCGAAAGAAATTATACAATAATGGTCTCACTTTCATCTCAATTTGCAAAATCGGTCGTTTAGCCTACTCCGCCAACCCCACATTATCACTTCTTAACACTATAACAACGCAAATTAAGCTCCATTGCACAAATATATTGAAGCTAGGTTAAACGTATAGAACGTAGCATTTTCTAAATAAAGGCGGACATGGAAGGGTGCATTCGATAGCTTGCAGGTAAAGGAGAGGATTCAACGTGACATGGCTCAGGCAAGGCTTCGTGGTTTTGGAAAAACTCTGCTCTTTGATGATGCCGAAGTTAGTTAATGCATTTTGATAAAGGCTTGAGCCTGCACTATCTTCATTATTGGATGTATACGAAACACGATTTTCGGCCTAAAGCATCGTCTCTCCTTCATAGCTATTCGTTTTTTCCCCCTTGCTCAAAAATATACGTGTATCCAGAGGTCCGTCAAATCATATAAAGCCCACACATTGTTCGCAGATTCTTCTGGCCAAAATTTTAGTTGAGCCAAAAAAGTCACTGTGGATGAAGGTCGTAATGTACCGGCACTTTTTGTTTGGGAAATTCTAGATCAGCTTTGGAAGATATATTTTTAAATATGACGTCTCGACCCCGGAAAATTCAGGGGTGGAAGAGGTTGTTACCGTTCGTCCCCCTTCTTCCCAATAGTGTCAACGTTTCTCCTACCCAAGTTATAATCACTTGTCGTAGTGACTGTGACCCCACAACTGCATCTCTGCCCCTTCATTAGCTAATGTGAGGCGTTATTTAAAAAGCTGACAGCCTGATATCACGACAGAGGTGGTGTTCATGTACAGTTGAAATAACTCCGACATTTAAGGCGTGCTACTAGTCGAGTCGGAAACAGTTTCGTGCGAAAGCAACTGCTATTAAAGACACAACGCATTACCACATGCAGAACGAAGAATAACGTAATATTTGCTCTATCTCAAATCCAAAATCATCTGTTCCCTCTTCCTCCATCTCGGCCATAAATCGAGCTGTCTGGGCGCATCGTCCCATGCGCAACGGTTTCGGCGCCAATTTGAAATCGAGATGCTCTAACCATGCAGCGCACTACCGCAGCTAGGAAGTTTGTTTTATGGAAAATGAATTTCGCATTTGCTGCCTGAGACTAGTTCAATTCATGCGAAGAGCACTTTGTGCACCGAAGTTGCGGGAATATGTCAAAATATGCATGGTCCAAGTATAAATAATTCTCAGGTGATGCCCATTGGGCTTTTATTTGCAAAAATGACATATGTGGTGCAGCTATCTTTTAATAATACAACAAGCTCGCTATTGAAGATTGAGGGCTGTGTATCGACTCTCTATCAAAGCACTGGTATAGGCGGCCTTAAGCCAAATACAGTTCTTATTAATTGGCCAAGCAGTCAGCAAGATCACACTATTTTCGCTGGTTAGTGATCACGTTCAAATATTCTTTACCTCATTTCAGTTGATCCGTTATTTTACCACCTCTTTTTGTAGGTACTGATTCTTTAGAATTTATTCTTAATAATTACTACTGTTAATCTATGTCTGATAAATGAAATAAATATTCCCATTCAAGTAGGGTTGTGAGAGAACTGCGAGGAAGGAGNCTTTTTTTGTAAGTACTGATTCTTTAGAATTTATTCTTAATAATTACTACTGTTAATCTATGTCTGATAAATGAAATAAATATTCCCATTCAAGTAGGGTTGTGAGAGAACTGCGAGGAAGGAGAGGAGGGATGGGGAAAGTGGCTCTGGGCTGCAAAGTTGAATAAATTGGTTCATCTGGGACATTCTAAGAATATTCAAGGAGATAGGTCCAATGTTTTCTCGAACCTTCCAATGATTTTGCTACTATGATACTATGCAAAAATTCTGCTGGAAAGACAAATTCGTAAATATGCAATATTATCATATTATTTGCTAATTCAAAAAACGGCGCTGATTTCACCAAACCATTTCTTTAGGCATTTGAAAGGAATTTATCCTCTCGACTATTCCACATAGAAGCAATCGATTTGCTGTAATCCTGCAACTAATTTTTGCATTGAAAATATCTTCAGTGAAGCTTATTGGTGCAATAGCGAATGATGAATGTATAATGGTTACGAAAGGGATAACTGATTTCCCGCATTCAACAAATCGACTGACAGGATATATCGACATTTGGTGGATACTTCATGATGGTGGCATATTGATGCTGATTGCATTTTTACTTAGGCAGCATAAAGTGAGTCATTCATTTGAAGAGAATTTGCAATATAAACAACTATACTAGTTCTCAGCTATTTTATGAGAGTATGCAAGGATCCACACTTCTTTCGGTAAAGCAGAGTGTTAGAAAAGTTCGATGAGTTGCTGAACGGGTGCAGTGTTTTTTTCAGTACTCTAGGAGTTCGGCAATGAAAAGGGTTCTTTCTGTGTGAAGTGTATTTTTCAAGGAATATTTCTTCATATTGTGTTTTTCCTCGCTCTATATCAGTTGGATTATAGTAAAATTGATGGAATTAAGTTCTCCAAAAAAAACTCATTGTTTTTAATCACAAACNTGATGGAATTAAGTTCTCCAAACAAAACTCATTGTTTTTAATCACAAACGCTGAGTAATTATGAGAAGATAAAGTGAAACTTTGAAGGTCATTTTTTTATAAAGCTTCCATATCACTTTCTCCGTTCTCTGATGGGGCAGTGGGAAATAATAGGAACAGCAAACTGTGAGAAATAGTTTGCCACTGATTAATCCATGAGTTCCGGATCGTAAAGTGTGGCCAGGATATAGAAAGTTGAAATGTGGACTAGCCCTATTGGGATGTGAACGAAATGAAAGGCGGATTCACATAATCAAAAATCACTAATCGTATTTCGTTGAGACAAGTGCGAATTGNAAAATAAAAGGCGGATTCATATAACCAAAAATCACTAATTATTTCGTTGAGACAAGTGCGAATTGAAAAATATCGATGAATACAAGCACAACCTTTTCAAATATTCCTCAGCACCCTTTAAAGGTTTGGCGTGGATGTCAATTGCGTATTTTTGCGATCGCGGAACAACCACAAAAGAATGGCGATTTGAAGAGAATGCTCCAGAAGTATATCTATATGCTTCGTATCGATGCGGCTGTCTTCGTGAGTGTTTCGTATTACATTTATTTCTTAGGCATCCATTTTTACACTGAACTACAATTTTGTTAATTCTTCTATAGCATACGCTTGTGAAAGTATATAGTATAAGTATATTCACTCTTTGAAACAATGAATGCTTCAGAATGAGACTTTTTGATACAGGTAGCAGGCTGATAACTGCATAAAAGAACGGATAATGCAGGGCTGATTTTACATGAAAAACTAGCATTCCTGAAGTAAGGAAAAAATAACTTTCAACCATCCGTTCATTCCACACTCTAATAGCTGGAAACTTTCTTTAAACACTAAACACTATTCCACTTCGACCTTTCCCTTCCTATCGGTTCCCCTACACTGTTAAATGGTCTTTAAGGCGTTTTCAGTCTCTTTCATCACTATCTACATCGATAGACTATGCTGGTTGTTAGGATGACCCAAATAAAAAAGTAAGCGTGTCAGAGGGCTTGACGCTGGACGTGTTTTTCTCAAAACCGAAATACTGTTGGCCCGAAAAAAGAGAAATCGGAATTTAATTTTAATGGAGTGATCATTCTACGGTTTTGATTCTCTCCAGCAGATATTACTGTCATATCATTTCTGGTTTATGAAGTGTTGTGAAATCGATGGAATAGTTTAGTGCGCAGTATAACATGATAGGTATATGATTCAAGTGTTGTAATGATATTGCCTATATTATAGCACATCCAGCGAGGTAGTTTCGCTGTATATTTTTATCATCAATATGCATCATGCTACCACCACAGTGTCGATGTTTAGAAAGCGAGACCAATTTGATATTCAATACGCTGGTTTTTATCATCTCAGATGTGAAACAAGCTGGCAGACAGAAATGCAAATAAGAGGCATACCGAACTACACGCATATCATCGCCATATTGCTCTTTTGCCAAATATTGCAAAAATCTCAGAGAAAAAACGTTTTTCTCGAAACTTGCATCGCTTACAGATTGTCGACTTAGTGGAACCAATAAATCCGCATAGTGCTTTGGAACGTCCACTTCATTTCGAAAACAACTCAACCGCAGCTGTTAACAATGGCGACATATCGGTTACTTTTCTCTTTTCCACAAATATAACATTTCGATTGATAAGTCAAAAGATAATACAAGGCGATATGATAACAGCTAATATAAGTAATGTCTGAAATATCCCTTCCATCGAATAGTATTCTTTTTTGCAAGTTTTTCATATGAAACAGAAACCGCTGCCTAACATTGGGGTGTTCGCTAAGAACTTGAACCTGTGCACTTTGGGCTAAGGTGAGAGCGGCGACTTATTCGGCAATGGTCTCCAACCAATACGGGAGTGTTGACTCATATGCACAAGGTGTTGACTCATCTGCACGATCGTTGCGTTAGGTCCTCCTCAACCATCTTTATGTGTCCTCGACTAGTCCTTCCCGGCGGATCACAGGTGGAGGTCTCCGCTGCTCACGTGTCTACTTCGCGGAACGGATGCACAGAAAGACTTTCGCTCAGAGAGGGCTGCGAGGATAGAGTCACTCTTAGCGTTTTGCGTGCCTACAGGGCAGAATTTGTAAATAAGGTGCCATTACCGCCAATTCCTATATGAGAAAGGGAGGAATTCGAAAAGGATCTATTATAGCAGCACATCTGCTCGAGAAGCATCGATAACATTTATATATTTTGCACTGATTGCATTATTTTATGGAATGTCTGTTTTTGCTGATATAAGAGTGATGACATTGTTGTGAAGATGAGTAGTTGCGTTCCGTAAAAAACAGAGAGGTAATTGCCTCATAAATGGTACTTTGTGACTTTTTAGCAACAGCAGGATGCGGAAGAGCTGAAGAAGGACTCCGACGACTCGAAAAAGGGAGAAGACAATAAAGGTATTGTCGAGAAGTAGCTGAGTAATATATTTCTTGTCGTTTATCGAAGAGCGCACATCAAATGAAACAGAATAAGTTTGTCTAAGCTTGGAATTTCCCAAAATTTGTCACAGCTGCCCAAAATGACGCTGCAGGCATTCTAGGATACAATGCCACGAGCCATTATTTTGGAGCAAAATAGACGTGATTGCTATGGTACCATGGGCGTAGATATGCATGTCCCATCCTTTACAGTAGTAAGCGTGGTCAAAATACAGCCTCTCCCCCTGTCGCTCCCCTTCCTTCCCAATGATAAGCCTCGAAATGAGCAATGGTATATGCAGCAAATAAGGCTTTCGTTCAGGCACTGTCTTCTGCTTATGGTTACTGAATGGTACTCCCTATATCACGCTCTAATGTTAAATTTAACGACATCCTTTTCTCTCGTTGATGCAACTTTGCTTATCGATTCGGAATTTTAAATAACCCGACCTGATTTTAAATTGATTCAAACTTATTTGCGATGAATATTTTAAAAACGTTTTTTCACTGGGAGCTTTTTTTTCAGCGATGGTTGACGATGACGAATCTTCGTTAATGGAAACTTCGTTTATGAAGTTAGTCCCTTGATTTGAAGCAAACCGAGACATTCCAACAATGTCCAGAGGGACATCAATTTAACCCCATCGTTAACGTTCTGGATATCGTCAACAATTGTTCATAAATCCGATATCATTAACAATAGTATGCAAATGATTGTTATTTTCTGTCATATCGCCATGCGCTAAACAATCTAAAACATGAACAGAAAGGCGCAGAAGCGGGTTTGAATAATGTTGATCGCGGCGACTAGTCCGAGAGCATGCCAGTTTAGCCGGGATTGCGAAAATTATTCATGTGGAGAATTCACTTCCTGAAGCGAGAGGGATTTAAAATTCAGCTTTGTTCATTATTCGAAGGCAAGATCAGACGATTTTGCGGTCAGTCCTAATTAACTGAGTACTTGATTTGATTTTGCATATAGATCATTCTTGTTAGTGCTTATTGTAGTGCTTTTCGCTACACTGCGTAGCTTTTAGAGGGAGAGAAACGATGGATGAATGAATAAGAGGCGAAAATGCACTCGAGCAAAACGAATTCGACTCTCGATTTTTTCTTTGCCAAATTTTTTCTTTGCCAAGTTTATTTTCTTCCTTCTTCCAATTCTCGCACTCTCTTTGAGCATGCTTTTTCGATTTATACTAGTGAAGCGTACCTTTTTCCATCAATTTAAATTAAGGCGAGCACATGTGACCGTCGTGAGATTCTCTGACGATTCTACAGATACGCCGAATGCTGGAGTTAATGACACAGGTGCTGACAAAAATAAGGCAAGTGATCTTCAAACCTTATATGATCATCTCTCTTTATGTGATATTTCTTTCTTAATTGTGCAGTATTTGTTTCCTACGATTACAATTCTGAGTTTGAATATCTTTAATGAAAGCTAATGAAACAGCAATTCTTCAACAGCAATCAACGGCAGTTATCATTACTATAAGCAGCAAAGCAGACGCTTGGAAACGCGTTGCTCATCACCTGGACAATGGAAGTGCAACGGAAAATAAGTGGATATTGAATCTCCACATTTACTTGCCTCAGGATACTCTAAATCGGAACTATATAATCATCTACAACTTTATCGCGCGTTTAAGCAGGCAATTTCCTCGTCGTTTAGTAGGGGTGACTCTTTCAAGTTCACTGTCCTAGACAAAGGGCCAATGTTAAATGAGAGTAAGGCGACAGATAGTGACTATGGTATGAACATGGATCTAAAGGCATACAAAGAGATAACACAACGGAGCAGATGTAACGCTTATGGAGGCATCGAAGAGCACAAATCTAGGACTCGCTCATAGGCATATGCCCTAAGCGCTATGGAGAACGCAGATTCCTCGTATCGTACCACAGTACCAAGATTCGCCAAAAATATTCGCTGACGATCGGTCAAATAATGGGCGAACAATGCTTTCATGCTTTAATTTCAAAACAGTTGATGCACAAATAATATTCATCAAACATCACTGTCATATTTGTGGGAACTCGTAGTAGGCGATACGTAAGAACTCCATCTGTGCTTCGTCTTAGCGTACCAATATCTTAAAATTCACTTTCTCGAATTAAGTAGTATAATCTTTGGTTTAAGAGAATATGCCATCTTTAAAGCACAACTAGAAGCAGCATTATGAACATCTGTTACAAATAAGTGCGCATATTTCAGATGGCAAAAGTCAACACAGCGATTCGTTTAAATCAAGTGATTCTCGAAAATTCACAGAGATCACAGCTTGTTCTTCTCAATCTTCCACGACCACCGAAGAACAAGAAAGAAGTGGTCAATGACTATATGAATTATATGGATATTCTCACTGAAAACATTCCTCGTGTGTTATTTGTTGGAGGAAGTGGCAAAGAAGTTATTTCGATTAGTTGATAAGTATATGTAGATGTATCTTTTTTTCTATAGTTCTCATGAAAATTATTCACCTGTATAGTTTCGTGGCTGACAAAGGCAGCAGCGAAACGAACCCGATAATCATTTTTTCTTGAACGTTGGAGTGCCCTTTGGTTAATTTTGGTCCAAATAGGATTAACTTTTTACAACCACTAAGATTTTCAGTAAACTTTCTTGGGATAATAACCTTGAGTGCCCTGTGATAGAAAATTCTGGTATGCGCTTCGATTCTGCCAAAGAAGAGCCGAAGAGAATAGGGCTAACAAAATATATTGTTGTCTATTCGATTATTAAAATATGTTTGAGCTTTTTAATAGTGGAAGCGAAGAGTTGAATGTGATATGTCGATTGTTGTCGTCATAAAATGTTTGCCTCTAAAGCCTTTGCGATCCTTCGATACGGATCATTTGCTTAACGCTTGTCTAGTGTAGTATATGTTACGATGCGCATGGTCTTGCAGTGCTACGCACTGATCAAGCTTGACATTTTCTCTCAGAATCCTTTTTGTGAGTCCTCTATTTGAAGAGATAATTGAAGAGAATCTCCAACCATACTAGCAGTTTGGAGGGACAATTATTAAGTGGAAGTTAACACCGGACTTTTCGAGTGCAACACGAAAACTATGATGTCTTGGAATATTTTGTATTTCAAAAGTTCTTTTCGAGTGTGGGAACTTACACTTGTGTCATCCATCCTCAGCAAATTGCCATAAGAATGATCGGAAACAAAATCACTCAAGTTGCTCTTTGGTGGAATGCAGAGCCATGAGTGTAAAGTTCAAAATTTTTTAAAAATACACATTAAAGTTCCATGACTTTACTGTAGTTCCGATCTTACCGTATTGCAACGTTTTGCAGTAATTTTCATACGCGATTTTCCTTTCGAATATCGAATCATTCTTTGAAAGCGTTTCTCCTGTCGTATCATCGATTTCTTCAAATATATCTCGCCCGATTCGAACTTGATTAATGAACCTTATTTGTGAATTGTAGCATGCCTCCCGACTGGCAGCTATTTCACTGAGCTTTACCTGCCGCTTGAACGTTATCCACCTTTAGCGTCGGGAAATTAAAACAACCATTGGTTGCAGAACTTTGGTACAACAGCATCCATCCACTCCCCTCCATAGACCATATATTTCGGACTATTTTTTCTCTGCTCTCCACTCCTTTACCGATGTTCTAGTCAATGCTAATCTCCTCTCCCTGTCCTAGTGACAACGACGGTGTTTGGTCGAGATTGTTGCATCGTTTAAACCATCCATGAATGATATCTACGTTTTTTGGCTATGTGGTACTGCAGAACTCTTTTGGAGAGAAATACGAGTTCGGCGAAGTTCATTGCAATACCATTAGTAAATCTGACTATAGTTCAGTACTGAGTTCAAGTCAGCACATGACTTCATTTCCATTGTTATTTTCATGTGAAAGTCATTTTTCATCATCTTCAATTTTCAAACGGCGGTGTGATGGAAAAATTTTCCCTACTTAAAAGGAACTTGTTCAGCAATCAAGTACTGAAAATGAAACTTTTGTCCATGAAATGAACCAGAAAAGCGAAAAAGCTTCCTGCGATGGAGAGCTGCATTCTTCATTTTTGTAATTCCGTTTGATCTGAGCAATATAATATGCATCAGTGCATCTTCCCGTTTTGTGTTATAATGGCTAAATAAGCGGTCGAAACTTACGAGTTGTGAAGGCAGTCCACCCTTTCATGAGTGGGTATAACTTAATCTCTTTTACAAACGACTATCAGCACCAATTAGCGAACGTTCCGATCGCTTCCAGCAGCAGCCACCTCAGCGTCCGTTTAACAAGCGCAGATTTGAAACAATAAGTGAGAATAATTTCATAGTTTTAAGGCTATCGAATGATTGACTTTCTGAGGGAACTTCCATGCAAATCTGAACAATTCGGAATACGAACCAATTTCCAATTCTTCTGGATTGCCCTACTTACATTTTTTTATTCTGCAAAAATAATGATGTCAAAACTTTTGGATTCCTGCAGGGACTTATTTTCTGCAGCAAATTGAAAATTCGATTGTAAATCTATTTACTAGATAAAGAACTTTCCATAAGCTTCTCCACTACAGTAAGCCGATCATTTGTTGTCCCTCGCTTCGCGATTACACTTCCACACATTCGATCGTGACAAGGCACCTCAAGGAAGGAAGAGCTTATTTCCCTTTGGAGTTTAAGATACAATAACCATTTCACTCTGTTTTTTCGCTGCTGGTCTTCACATTCCTGCATCACTGGAGGACACGAAGGATACTGTCTACGACAACGCGCCCCTTCGTCAGAATGTAGTGCCATCCCTCAACCGGAACCAAAATATATTGAAATGTGTAAACACCACGCAAAATCGGTGATTCGTTGTTGAGTTTTCAGGTGTTTGTTGAATATTTGATCGCGGTTCCAGTTGCCTCGAAGGATTTTCATGAATAGATCTTTTATTCGAATGCGGTCTGCCAATCCAGAGTAATATTGCAATTGCGAATAGTGTTTCTTTCGTGAACGCTGATGTTTGTTGTTCATATGTGCAATGTAAAGAAAATGTTTTGTTTGTGTAATAAAACTTCTCGCGATTAGCGAAACGTTAAACGCGCTTGAGACATTATTTAGTTGTAATTTTAGCAATCCTTATTTAACACCCTTCGTTCATCCATCTCTGTGATGATATAATAATCAGTGAATGAAAATCTCGAATCCGGACGAATTGAAAATTAGATGGAAAATGACAAATTGAGCCACTGTTTTTTTTCGCGACGAAAATTGTGGCAAAAAATCAGTGAAATTCGAAGTGAGAATAATCCTTCAATTGTCTAACTCAATATTTAAATATTACATCACTTTTAAACGTTCTCTTGGTTGTTCATTGGTTCACTCGCTTGTTTTTAGTGGCAAGGTGAATGCACCTGCCACCGCAACTATTTTAGCAGCTTTGATTTGTCGACTTTAATATTCTTTTGCAGAACATCATCGAAAATTTTCACCTGGAAACATCGCAAAAGCATGCGACACTTATGAGTGGAGTAAAAGAAGTAGAGTATAAGAAGTAAAAGAAATAAAAGAACTGCGCGCCTCGCAGGCGTGAATTTGCTAAGACTCTGAAGAAAGAGTTGAAACCGCACACTAAAGATTTTATCACCGACAGAACGTAACACGTTAGCCGTTATTTGCATTTTCGATATTTCAAATGTTTCACACAAAGTTTCGAAATGTTTTCTCAGAAAATTTTCACTCTGCAATGAATTTTGCCGCCCCATCGCAATTATAGTATTGTTTAATTGATGCTGGCACATGTCTGCAGCTATATCCGCGCCCCCATCTGTGTCAATGTGTGCATTCGCAGGTTTGCTGCAGACAACATTGTTGGACTTGATGAATGAAAGCTTTTTTTTATTTTTATTCCTTCAGCACCTTATTTGACTTTTTGTTGAAACATGGAAGCATCAAAATCAGGGTATCGATGTTTAGTGACAGTCGACGGGAGCAGAATAACGAACGTCAATTTTTATAAAGCGTTCAAGAACATGAAAATTCTCTTGATTGATCGGTTATTGGCTCAGTTTGAGCGCTAGCCGAACTTAAAAACTTTGCTTGTATAAGTGAATTGCCGTGGCAACAAGTTAAGTGTAACGCACAGATGATTACACTCAACTTCAAAAATGGGCAAATATTCCTTTTAGGCATTTGCAGATCCCTCTCGTTTCGAGTTGCCTGTTATTCCAACAGAAAGCAAAGCAAAATTATCGGACATGTCCATTAGTACAGGCGAATCGGCCATAATCTTTAGTGCTCATATTTTGCTATTTTTCTTCCGGATATGCAGGAGTCTCTGTTGTAGCCTCAGACACATTAGAAGGTCTAGATTTAGATGGAAAATGCAACAAATAGCTCGATTCGTCCCTCAGGTGCAGTTATTCTTCCTGAACAATTCTTACTCCCCCCCCCTCCACTCCCGCGGCCTGACGTTCAGCAATAACAGCTGGAGGCATTTAAACATGTGGAACAAAAAAGATTTCAGCAACAAATAGAATCCTTCATGTGACGCTTCGATCAAAAATGCTCTTCTCCAATTGATCAGCGTTCATCCAGATATCGTTCGGCGTACAATCTTTTTCCTCGACCTATTCCTTTGTTGCTATCATCGTTGCAATCTTTTCTCAAATTTGACATTGTATTGCAGGATTTATCGGATAATAATATTCTTCTATACCTTAACAGGTGATAACGAATCTACGTTGCCAATATCAAGGAAAAGAACAAAAGAAACAATCCGAACAAAAACGATTATGCTTCCGCACAAAAGTCTCTCACTAATCGCAACTGTAAGTAATGGTTTTTTGTAAATAATACATAAAATACTCATTCAAACGTTTACGTGTAGTATTTCCTGTTCTAATTAACGGATGAAATAATACAAATCATTGAAACTGCATGAAGACTGCGCAACACACTGATAACTATTCATTTATTTATTTATTCATCTATTTACCTATTAATCTGGCATCTGTTCGTTCTTTTTGCCATATGTTTGTTCACTTGTTTATTTACTCATTTGTTTGCTCACCCACTTATTCATTTACTTAATCGATTAATAATTAGATTGTTTTTGCTCTTTTTGTTTATTTATTCATAATTGTGAAAATGCATCGGAGGAATAAGTGATGTGTGTGAATCAATTGTTATGTATAAAAAATACTACACATCCAATCCAGAAACTGAAATGCAGCGCTTCAGCTCGATGCCCAACTCTTCATACGGCTTTATTCCATTCTTTGCAACGCTGCTAATCATTAAATTTTCTCCGTCATAGGCCATCGTTTTGGATATTTAAACAAAATTGGCTAATTACTTCGATTAAAATGAGTTTATAAATCCTTGAAATCGATCACTTACCAGTATGTATTTATATGTGTTGATGAGGTGGGGTTCATTTGTATACGTAAAAAGCAACTCATAATTTACACTGCGTAAGTCTTGAAGAATATCTAGGAAATCCTTTTGAGTCTTGAAAGAATATCTAAGGAAATCCTTTTTTATCAACTCATTAATTACATAGTCTTCGTATTTTCTATCGTAAGTGGTACGCTGAATTCAATAAACGTTCCTTGAAGAATAATGGCAATCAATGAAGATCTAATCACGAAAAATTGCTAGGCTATAGCCTGTAAAGACAAGTCATGGGTTAGCGAAAACTTTTGGTGAAAAATTATGTTTATCTGCAGGAAATGTTATTGGTTGTCCTTTGCGTCATGGACTATCATGGACCCATTATAACACGACAGCTGTACGAGTCATCGACGTCCTCAAAATTGCCACGCAGTCCCCTAGAAACGCCTTACACCCCTGAGGTTTACTGGAGCCAAAATCCCTCTCACCCCTCTGAAGCATCGCACATCACTGGACCTTGTTCAAGCAAGAACCTGCCTCACTCTTCGGAAACATCGGCCACAACTGAGGTCTACCCTTTCCAGAACCGATTCCATTGCTCAGAAACTACACCGCTGAGGTTCATCTGATCCAGAGCCTTTCTGATCATTCGGAGTCATCATCTACAAAGGAAGCCTATCCGAGCCAGCACCTATCTCATTCCTCAGAATTATGCTCCACTGGGATATATCCGAGCCAGAGCCCCTCTCACCGCCCGGAGCCATCCTCCATAACTGAATCTTATTCGAGGCAGAACCTATCGCACTCCTCGGAAACATCATATACAACTGAGGTTAATTCAAGCCGAAACCCATCTCACCCACCGGAAGCCCCACAGGGATCTCCAGCCAAAATGTAGATCATTCTTTACAAACGCATGACGGCGTGTGTATTTATCTGATTTCGCATGGTAAGTTTCCTTGCTTGCATCAGACCCAAAAAAAACTGATTTGAACTGTTTTGTTAATAGGCGTCAGGAGAGAGCTCACAAAACTGCTTTCCTATAATCTTCTTTCTCGACCCCACTCCTCATTTTCTGTCAATTGCATTTTCACGCTCCACTTTCTCAAACACCTACGTAAGCGTTGAATTTCAAGCGCACTGAACGAGGGCCGTTCCAGCTGTGATACAGTCTTCACAGCGATTATCAATGGCATCCTTTCAATCTTG
This sequence comes from Toxascaris leonina, assembly GCA_022844705.1. Lineage (NCBI taxonomy): Eukaryota > Metazoa > Nematoda > Chromadorea > Rhabditida > Ascarididae > Toxascaris > Toxascaris leonina. The sequence goes on from JAARMF010000057.1 coordinate 18,451, forward strand.
AAAGTTCTCCAATCCTAGACTCCCTTCAATCTTCTGAATAATAAATATGTTATGCCCGTCTTTCTTTATGTTCGCTGGTCAAGTATTTCTATACGGATCTCGCATGCAGGTGACCGTGGCGCTCCCTTCAACACCGTGCCAATAAACCGAATTTGCATTGAACATCCAATCCTAGAGAAATCCTCTCCCCTCATCCCTCTCCCCATCGTTCAACTGGTACGAATTCTATATTTCTCGTTCATTTGATATATCTCGTTGATTAGATTTAAAGGAAAATATTGTGAAGTTTTCGTGAAACAACCGCTCACATAAATCTTCATAGATCTCCACATAAATCTTCATTTTTAGCGTGGTCCGAACGATATCAATCACAGACCAATCGGGACAAATTATATGCGAATGCTTTCCCACATTAAAACCTCGACAACTGCTCTCGAAGCTAACGGAATAGGCCGAAAAATGATAAAAATGGTCTTGCTGTGATACATGCTAGCAGATTTTCCAACACCGGTTGAAACTGCTGGATTAACCTGAGGTGAACATCCGAGTGCGTATGTAAACATATACCCATAAACATATTTGGCGAAAAAAGTGCAAAAGCGCGCACATACGCACTCGGATGTTCACCTCAGGTCTCTGCAAGGTTCAGTAAATTTTCAACGAATGCTCCTCTAGCGACTCATTATGAGCGATCTTTTGGAACTCTTCCCTCATACGTGCCATGTGCTGAGCAACTACGACTGTTTGTCAATGACATCGAAATAACTTCAATCGCCATTAAATGCAAATCATTCACGCAAGTTCTTTGCAGGCGTTGCTCTACTGGGAATAAAGGATGAGATCATAGTGCATCCTACCGACTACTTTTATTTCAATGCGTTTCGTGCTACTGATTTCATACTCACCGATTATTGAAACCCTTATGTTGCGCAGGTAAGTTATTCCCCATCTACAAGTCACATTCTGCGCAGTACATGCCCAATAGACAAGAAAACAAATATAGTATGGTTTGAAAATGGTCGAGACAATGAGGAGCGAATTGCAATCAACATCAGTAGGGTTTAGACAAGACAGAATGGGAAACGGAGTCACTCCGGTCTCGAGTGAATACAGGAGCCTTCATGTTTTATAGGCAATCAAGCTTGGCATTATCTGGTCCAGCTAGATTGAGTTCCGAGCGCCATTTAATTCATAAATAACCGTGGAAACCTTACGCGAAGAAAGGAGGAAGTCGTATATGCTAACCCATATGCTCCATTACAATGATGCTTGCCAGGTAATACATCGTCTTTCCATATTCGGTGGTCTCTGAGAAGGTGACTTCTCCTCTCTGCACAAAGATAGGATTGGCTCACCAAGGGGCCTTGAGGGCCTAGAACACCAAAGGATCTCCGGAAAGGAATGACATCTTCAGGATTTCAGGTGGTAGAGAATTGTCGCTGCGACTCGTTACCCGTGCCCTAGTTTCTCTTTTTTTTGGAACCAGTTTATTTACACACGCCATCACGAATTTGCCAGAAACGAAGATAAACCACTATCGTTCACTTTGTCATCTTTTCTTTATTGAAATCTTCAAGTTTATCCCAAAGACATATTATCATGGTTATTAACTTGATCGAAAGCTTATAGCATCATAACCAGTAATGCTTCCGAAAGGTCATTTAACTCTTGTGGGTTGGAATAGCAAGCGATGTGACATGCTGAATATCATCTCTTCATCTCCCTTCCAAAAATGTGCCCTCTATTTATAGCAGTGTAGATGTTGTTTAAGTACCGCAATGTACGATAACCAAAAGCGCACATGACCTTGCAGTCATTTCCATGTCTCAAAATTCATCCTCATTGCAATCAATTTCATTCTTCCCATCGGTCCACTCAAAAATTATTTCATCTCTTGTCATACTGCTGTACATATTCTTCCTTCACTTCTGCGTATTCATCCACTCCATCAACATTTTTTCAGGATAAGACATCTTCCCTCTGCGATGAACAATGAAGAACCGCATTCCGATAGATTAATTTCAGATCTGTTCAACTGTCTAAAAAAATATTATAGGCGATGTTATTACTATTGTTTGGAATATGTCATAGATTATTAGAATCTGCTTAGAAAATGTTCTCTTCGTATAAAATTCGAATAAATGTTAAACTCATTGTGTTCATTAATTTGCGTTTGCGTTGGCGCGTTTACTTCGATAACGAGAGGGAGAATGGTGATTGGAAGGATTGATAGGAGAAGAATAGAAGGATCCCAACACGGAACGATTTTTTTGGGGC
>JAARMF010000057.1:20969-75412 GCA_022844705.1 Toxascaris leonina
GGGGGGGAGGAAAAGGGAGGATGCAACTTCATCGGTGTGCGACTTGGACGCAGAGGCATTGGTGAAAAAGTAGAGCGAAGACGGCACCTCGTTCAGAAGAGGGAACGAAACTGAGAAGGTTGAATTAAGCAGCGACGAGACTGCACAATAGACTTAAATTACTCGGGAACTGTTTTGGTTTGCAATGAACAACCAATCGAAGGTACACCAAATGTAGAAACATGCAAAAACCGGCAATCGGGCATAAATTTGGCATTCTTATATAGCAAAGTACATGACATGCGGCCAACATGTTTGTGATTGTCTATTTCTCTTAGTATTCTGTGGTTTTTGTCTGTCGACTTTGCACTTTTTTATCATTATTTTCATTGTGTGCGTAGGCGGGTTTCTGTGTAGTCCCGACACAGAAATGAGAGTTCCTACGCTCATCTGAAACTTGTTGGATGAAATCTGCATCTTAGATGCAACGATGAGATCCAAAGGTGCAAGAGAGATGGAAGTATCACAAAACCTTGAATATATAATTAAACTCTTCAATTCGGACGAACTTCTAGACTTTTCGAGGAAGTAATTGTATCTGCGCAACGACTCCTCCATGCTTCTCACCCTCTCCTCTACTATAATTCTGTTCTTTTCCATCTCGTCCTTTGCTGCCATAAAAATTTGGAAAAAAAAAACTTGACATATCGCTGAAATACTCAATTTCGATGTAGTAACTTGCCCAAATTTCTAGAAAATAACGCAGGCAACTCAATAGGACGGAAAAAAGCATAGTCTACAGTCGCTTACTTTACGACCTTCACCACAATATCCCCGCTTTAAGAGTAATGCAATTTTAGTAACTCATTCCACTTTGCTCAACAAGAAGCCATTCGAATTAAACGCGTGTTATTCAGAAACTGACGTAAAGAAGGGTGCTAGCAATGGCTCTCTAAGTAGCATTTCATCCTGGTCGTACCCTACAGCAAATTTATTTCTCTTAAAATAGGGTGTCGCAAATTGAGAGAGAGATAAAGCAGGTGAAATTGCATGACTTTTTACTAAAAAACAAGTACGACCGGACACTCGAGAGATGCTGTGGAATATGAGAGTGGCAGCGCACTTTTTGATGGCGAAGTATTTCAAATACTTTCTTTTATAAAAAAAAGTGGTGCTCACTGCAGAAATCCCACAAGAATTGCGAAATTTATCGAGTGAACTCAGGAGAATGTGAAGGAAGTTATGCTCCAAACCCACAGCGGCAAAACGCACTGCATGAATGTCCCGAGTTTGATATAAAATTCGAAAGCCAATACATCAAGCCTCTAGACCCTCCGTCATCTGGACCATGAAATATAAATGGGCAACGATTTCTTCGTAGAACAAAGCAGGAGTGAAAAAGGGAAGGGATGGATAGCCTTCACGAAGACCTGCGAATATATTCACAGATAGGAAACGGCATTGCCTATACTTATTTAATAGCGCTATCCTTCCTCTACTGGTATATTTGGATACAACGGCCACAGAAGAGGGGAATTTAGCGGTAACTCAACTTGACATGGAACGACGCGTGGTGGACCTCAGCAAGCTGCAGCAAATCAAAAATGAAGGCCTGCATTTTGGCGTTGGAGACATTACTGGAATTATTCATGAAAGAAAATGCAGCTGGGCTAGCGGTGAGATAAGGATTAACGAGAATCGGTGGAAAAGCGGATTGCTGAATGGTGACCAACAAATTATGAGAAGAAAACCCGGACGGGAACCGTCGAGATGAAGGGACCAGATTGTGCGCTTACATGGAATCACGTAGATAAACCAAGAGCAGGATCGCAGTGGATGAAAGACTAGTTGCCAAATGCTTCGATGGAGAGAAACGAGTCGATGAAACTGCAGCTTCCAAGATAAAAAGTTGGTATGGGCGACATCTAAAGGCATTGCTGTTTATTCTTACGAATACTGAGATCTTATCGTGTCGTTGCTTCACTTCTGCTGGTCTAATTAAACAAGTGAAAATTTGAGCCACAAAGATAAACACATAATGCCTTTCATAGTTGCACTATTCGGATCATCCGGCAATCAGAATATTTGAAGGCATTTGGATAACACCCCAGCGCAGCGATTTCATGCAAGAGCGATCTTTTATTATTCGATATCCATCTCAAAATTCCACGTCTTGAGGAGAATGGGAAGGCTTATGATGGAAAAATGCAATGTTTGCAAATGTGATTCTATTCATATATTTATGCCCTTCTGATACTTTCTAAACTCTATTCACTACTTTACTGCAAACGCACACATTGAAAAGTTCATCAATTGTTTGTCCCAAGAAAGCTGTTTGCTGCGAGAAAAAAAATCGGCATTGAACAACATTTATCAGTAAACCGTGTGTATAAAAAGGCATTGCTTTGTGATACGTTTCACACAAAATTATGATCCTTGTATTGTACTACGCCTCAATTCCATTCTATGCACTCGTGAAATGCGCGACGAATTTTTCGCATTCCCTCATTTTCATTCGCATTTAAGCTTCACTTGCTAGCTTGAATACACCACCGAGATCGTCAAATGGCTCTAATGAGAGCAAAGGTTAAGAGAAAATTGTCCTACAACAATATGTTTCTTTGATAGGCTTAATGTCTACAATCATCTCCTACACTGAGCTCATTCGTAATTGTGGCAGGCCTCGTTCATCTTATACACTCTCAAACAGAATGTAAGCCTCGTAGCCTCCATATTTACAATGACATAAATATGCTTGATGAGCTTCTTGTTTGAAAGTTGGCACTGTTAGATAAACAAGAATTCATAAGCTCTAGAGAAGGAAAGTAATCCAAACAACCTTCCTATCAAATAGGACCACATTAGAGATTTGTGGCCAGGTTTGAGAGTGATATGGGGAGTGTGCTGATACGTGCCTCATGCTATATACAAAGTTGCTGATAAAGTTTCGAATCCTCAAGTCTCCGGCTTCCTGTTGTCAGATCGGGAAAGGCTTCAAAAATGCTCGCTTAAGCAAGCTTCTGTTTCAGACATCACATATTGGCGCAACCTGACAGATTGTTGAGAAGGAGAGTGGAGGAAGCAAGAGGAGGGAGGAGCGAGGATAGGAGGTGATGAGTTCGAGTGAGGAGGGAGGATCGTGTTCTACGACTCCTCCAAGAATGAGTTAATAACGAGTTGATTCCCTTTCCTGCTGCAAGCTCGACTGTGCCGTTACAACTACGCCATTTCAACAAAGTACTTGACTGAATTTAAAACAACCATCGACTCCCTTCCATTGGCTAACTAATAGGCTCTCTAATAGCTATGAACAAAAGTGGTAAATAAACGTCAATGCCAAAGTGTCGATGTACCGAGGTATTGTTTTTCGCCAGACTCATCTCTTCCTTGACTTTCGTGCCTCTCCTACCATAAAAAGATTACCGATAGCATGTTTTCAGGTGTGTCTGCAGTGTTGAGATTACTGCGATTTACTCGGATAATTCAAACAATAGTTCGAACCAAATTTAACCAATTAATAAATTGCAAATGGCGAAATCTGTTTACCTCAAAGATGACATAATTTGTGGTTGATTAGTTTCCGTAGTCGAATTTAAAATGCAGAAAAACTGAGACCACAAAAGGTTTGTTATTACATGAAAAGAGATGTTCAACTGCGAAAGTTAATGGCAGTCCGATAAAGGTGCTCTTCTGATGCGAAACAGTGCAAAATATTATTTGCAACAAAGCAGTATCTACAGAGAGAAATTTATAAGTGCTTCATTGTTGCTGTATTAGATGACGTTGATGCTTCTCGCATCACATTTCATTTCGGTATCGCCCCCGATACATTATTCGCGTTCCATATTGGAGCGCGTGAAGGTTTGGGGACTCAAAGCTGTTATACATCCACATGGCTTATATAGTGAATGATATGCATGTGAAACAAAAAAAGAGTAGCTTTTGGCGTGAAATGGAATGGGAAAGAGGCAAACTAAGAAATAAGTCAAAAGGACAACCCGGAAGGAGGAAAAAATATACGAAGAAAAAGCACAGGGAAAGGCACATGAAATGACCGTAAGGTGGGAAATAAGAAAAGGTCGAGGATACTTTCAAATCATTCATTGTTAAAAGAAACTTTATTAAGAATAAGAGCGCTTTCTTAAGGCTTCTCACTCGAAATAGTTGTCACTCCTACAGAAAAAAATTCTTCTTGCATTCTTCCTGCATTAAGATTTTGTCTTCTTCATGTCATTATTTCCAGTCCAGTTATCAAAAGTAAACATGCAAAATAACCGAGGATTCAACACCTATGAGACTGTCAACAGTTATATAAAGTTGCGCTAGAGCGGGCTAAATTTGCCAAAGTTCTAATGATTCAAGCTGAGCGGCCGTCAATCTATTAAGATATGCGACTTCACTTCGATCACGAATCAGTCTTCTGATGAAAATTCTCCAAGTGGATCACGAAGACTTCGTTTGTTCAAGGCTGAATGAAATACAAGTATTCTACCGATGGAATTATGCACAGAATTCATCACATGCATGCAGTTTGCATGTAGTTAGCGGCAAACTAAAATCTAATACCTGCTTGTTCCAATGGATCTCCAGCCTTAACAACGTCGGGAACCGTTTCATTTTGAAGCGGACAGAAATTATTGCAGTTGTCATTCGCAAACATCGCAAATATTGAAAAGACTATTTGCGTTCAGACGGAGTGAACTCATCAACTCTTAAGTTCCTCTTCAAGGTCCTTCTGTCTTCAGTTTCATATTGGATGGTCCCCTTGGAAGCCCTGTCTTCAACTCTCTTTTGGGAAATGAACTGAACATTTGCAGTCAATCGCACATCAATATCAGTGTGAATAAAAAATAGCCGAGGATAATTCGTCACTGCGCACAGCAAATAAGAGCAATTCCAAAAGCGAAATGTCGCGAATTAGATGGCCACTCTACTGCGATGTGAGCTCTCATAGTTAATTATGTTAGCTATGCACGCTGCATTAGGTAAGAACTAGTTAATACTAAAACTTTAGAATTCGCTTATTTTCTCGCACATCGATGAGGTTACCATTTTGAATCGGACTAAGAGCTTTTTGAAATTCTCGATATGTAACGTTGATAGCTTCTTTGTTATCGAATGAATACATCTATGAATTGATGCATTAGCATTTATGAGACTAATTTTTTGTGTGAAACAACCATATTGATTGCTAGCAGCTGTACGATTTCAATGCAAATTGCTTAACGCGAATTTGCACAAATATTAGAAAGGTCATGCATTTTAACCTTTTAAAATCATTTTTCCATTTCCACTTGAATATGGGAATTAAAATGTCCTTCCAATTGCTAGACACCGTGCCATTTTCTGAAATGCGTAAAAAGGAAACACTAAAGCCGTGTAAGTGCTGCTCTTTATGATGTGCAGTGTGTGGGAAATCATTAGAATCTCCAGTTTTTGTTTCTTCGATCGATAATTCACTCAGTATAGACTGGAGGTTGTTCATATCAAGCGGATTTGGAAGATTGTTGAATAACACGGTTCCTTTCTCGAAAACTTTGGCTGCCTTTATTGTTTGGCTTGTCGAACATGTTCGGCTATCAAATTTGAATTTGGTGCTCCGAATAGAATGCCTTGAATTCTCCAGTTTTTTTCATCCCACTCAGCATGGTTTATTGGCTGAATATTAAGCTCACAACGTAGATAGGACGACGGAAAGCTCCGACCATTTTGTTGAGTGCTGTTTGAAGTCGACTATTTGCCACCGACTCAACAGTAAAACCCATTCAAATTCAAAGACCTTTGGTGGTAAGCGGGGCAATCATTGCACTCTTAAGTTCACTATCAGGTGATGTTTTACAGTGCACGCGAATCCACCTACTACCGTCAGCCTTCTTATCTCAATAGTCAACTTTTCATTTCTTCTCGCAAATTCTTGTAAAGATAACCTAGAAAGTGATTCCTTACTTTTCCCCACTTATATCCGTTTGATTAACAGTAGTTTCATCAACTTCTTCGTAGATTAAGTTTCAGAGGAACCTATAATTGGAAATAATGATAGAACAACGAGAGTCATATTGAACATCGAGCATCATAGTTGTGTTATGTAAATGCTTAGAGAACCTTCCCACCTAAATTTGCGCTAATCATTAATTTCGCTTAGCATGTCTTTTTTATAGCTGAGAGTTTATTTTATCTGCTCTGCGTTCGCTTTGCATGTAAGTGCAATTTGTTCTTTTATTTACTCGTATCCACTTCATTGAGAGCAGTTTAAATCCGGAATTCGCTCCTTTATTCATTTGCTTCAATATTGAAACTTTTAAAATATGAACACACATTTGTAATAAATAAAAAATTAAAATGCACTCGCAACTGTGTATTTATATTTATATTCATATTTACTTTTACATTCAATTATATATTTATTTATTTATTTATTCATTTATTTGTTTATTTTTATTTATATTTATATTCTTATAATGCACCTGCCCATTCAGAGGCATAGAAGTAGCTGCTACTTCGACGACCAAAGGGCACGAGTTCAAAGACTAGCGAGCTAATCGCTGGCTCACTCACTTGATGCGTTTCATTTATACAGCGCATGCACGAGCCACTCATCAGTTGTCTGCAAATGTTATGTCTGTGCTGTGCCGTTTACATTTGCTTTCAGACCATTTGTCGCTGCCTCAAAATCACCTTTTCATGCGTTAATTCCTCAATGCACAAGTTATCGTAATCATTGCACTTATGCATATAAGAGAAGTCGAAAATTCAAATTTCCTGCCACCATAAAAAATTTTCCTCCGAAGTTTTGATGTCTTCTATAGGAACTCATCGGCTTTATTCATTGCGCTCATTTATGTTTGATTACTGATTTTCCTTGTGGATTACAGGTTGCCTAGTAATGAGCTATAGCACAATGCTCGAAATAGCAATCCTTACCGTTTCGTTTCTCATGACTGTTCAATGCGACAACCTCATAATGGTGCAACCGGTAGGTCCACATCTCAATATTCGACATCACTTCGTTCAGACACAGTACTTGGATGAAACGCATCAATCTTGGCAAAAGAAAGGCCAGGGAACGAAGAAGGAAATGTTCTGATTCGAGCTGTCATTTGCGTCGATTGTAGGATGAAATCGAATAAGACGTGCAATTCATTCGACCCACATTGCTGTATTGCTTTTCATCAGAATCCGTCGCTTACTGCTGAACATTTTGCGGCAACTGAGATTCAAACAAAAGCTTCACTTTTGCGTTAGACGCAATTTACCTTGACGAGATGCATTAGTGTCACGCTGTTTGATTTTGAGTCCATATGTATGCTAGAGAGATATCGCTACTATAACGTTGTTTCTAGGATTGCATGATGGTGAGGTTCCATTAAGGTCAGACTATAAATCAGCAAAAATATAGCTGCAATGACTACGAATCTAAAACGAATCGGAGACCTTGTCGTTGTTTGTTCAGTATCGAAGCCTAAGCCAACGACTAATGTCGAGAAGTTCGCATCATTTTCTGACGCATTATAGCACCTCATCAACTTCCCTATAACATTCCCTATAACATAGAAGGCGTCGCACCAGCAGTAGCTCTCAACTGCTTGGTGTTGGCACACATGGTGTACAATACCGTTTACTTTCAAAAGTAGCGAAATACCTAAAGAATACTTGCTATTAAGGCGAGACGGTGTAGAATAAGTTTCTATACCCGCTACAAGCGTTGAGCAATTGCCGCATCAATTGAGAGCATTCATTCTAGGTTTGGAGGCATGGTGATCGATCGCCCATAAGCACATTCCGGAACGATCCGAACCAAGAGAGTTCTTGGCCACTTGGATGGGGCCAACTAACACCGGTTATGTTTATGATCCTATTGTTGATGGTTGCACATTTCCCACGTATTGTGGCCATCGATGACTGATGACCACGATTCCTACTCTCGAATGTTCATGTGCAGTCAACCAATAGAGGAATCTTTATGATGAAAATCAAAGGGGAACGGTTTCACAAAACATCACCATAAATGCAACTAACAGTATGTATCACTGCGCTCATTTGAAATGAGTCAGGCTGTAATCATCTCACAAAACATTGACAATATGTGCTATTTGCATCGACAGGAGGTAAAGTGGAGGAAGAGCACGATGGAGGAATGATAGGAACGGTTAGTCTCTATGGAATCGACATATCCAGTTGCAGATAGTTTATGAGAATTCCTTACTGGGGCTGCCTATTCACTATCTTTATGTAGCGTTTATCATTAGCCCCTCAAATATGCATGTTGAACAGTTCCTTCTCAGACTTTATTCCATCTACCAAGCATTGACTCTTCTAGTTTTTCCACATTTCGATTAAACTGAGAAATAAGTTTCAGGAAATATTTCAATTGACACCTTATTATGACGAGTAGAATATCTGTTGGAATTTATTCTTTCTTAGTGAAACATTCAATGCATAAGTATTGCAAAGGCTTCTAACCGTTGGAAGCGGAACCAGGCGAGCTTGAGTTTTGCCAAAGACACGGCTACATAGAAGAATTTCGTTCCAGACATCGATTTTTTTAATCAGTTCATATGCCATCCCTCTTCTCTATTGTCCCTGCTATAATTCTGTACCAATCCCTGCTCATGATTGAAAAGACGGAAAGAAGTATACATGTCCTTAATATTTAAGAAGNNNGGTCTGTGAACCAATATTTCAAGGCATTTAGAAGTAGTGGCAATAATTTCATTAGTTTGCAGATAGGCATGAATCAGCATATTTTGCTCGGCAATGCACTCTATGAAGAATATGCTGTCAAGAATAAGTTCCTTAGTCCATCATTAAGTTTCAATGAGGTTGGTGATGTTATTCACTAGGGTGTTTGATATACCTCTCACATCTGAACATTGTTCTACAACAATGCCAACTAAGCCTTGTTTTCATATGTAATTTTACAGATATTCATTTTGGTTCCAAAGTAACTCCGAAAATACACTCAATAAAGATATAAAGAAATAAATAAATAAACAAATAAATGCATAAATGGTAAACAAATAAATGTAATTAAACAATAAAACCGTGCGTAACATGTTAGGCACCACTTGATTTCCTAATTAGTTGCCACATAGTTGTTTTCCGCTGGATTACCCAACGATCAAGAGAATTAATACCACCAATGATACAAAGACCATTTTCGCTTGAAAATCAATCCGAAATAAATTCTCAACAAAGAGTATGTGGTTTCAATTTTTTTGAAGATGTATATCCGCTCAACCGATATCAATCGAACGATAATTAGCGCTTATTGCAATTTGATAGGAATGTATTATAATCGGACAAAAGCGATCGTCGATGAAGACTACCCGGCCAATCCTCGATGGCCTCCATATTTTGTTCCATTTCCAGTTCATACAATGGCCAAAGATCATGATTATGTAAGTTGCTTCAATTAACATCGTTACATTGATGAGTGAACCCTCAGATTCCGAACAAACAAAGCAATGCACCCTGAGTACATTAATAAGGGTCGTTTTGTGGGATTTTCAATCGAATGTTTATTTTGGAGATTTAGTGTTTTTTAATTCAGCTATTGATATTGGTGTCGAAAAAGGTATCTGTTGGTGCTGTTGCATGCTTCGGGAAACTGCAGAAAAAGCAATAGCTAGGGAAAATGCGCCAAATAATGAGCAGCGAGCAGGATTCATCGCAAAAAACGAGCGTGCAAAAAAGACCGATAAGACCTGGCTGCGTCATACACATAGCTTAAAGTGCATCATCACGTCGCTATTAGTGATAAACAAATGTAAAATTCTGTTTGAACGCATGCAGACTAACATAATTTGAATCGAAAGGATGAGAATTGGAAGCGTTTAAAAGTGAAAGGCAGGTGAAACTATCGGAGCGACAATCATATACCTTGCTGACAGCAAAATTATAATGCCATAAATGAAATTGATGCTAGAGGAAGGACGCTTAATCAAAAGTGGGTATCGCTAAGTTAGAAAGATAAGTATGTGAGATTGGTGACGAGATATGGAGAAATAGAAAATAATAGAAAAGAAATTACCCATCTTGAAATTACCAAATTCTCTCTAAATTACAACTCATGTTGAATATGAGCGGTTAAGTTGGAGAGAGGGCAAGAAATCAATCTCTTCTTTAGCGTTGATTTTACTCGCAAATTTCCGTATATTCGAGTTTTTTTCTTTTTTTGCTCCCGAGTTGGAGCAAGTGGAAAGGCAAGTAAAGGGGGAATGTGGACACAAGTGAGCATATGCGCAAGCAATGCACAATCGCGCAATCATGCGCTTTGCAAATGTAAACTTTCAATGGCGCACAAAATTGAGCAAACAGTGCATTAAAAACTTCTCAGAAAAGAGGACATTCAGTGAAATGTTCATAGAGATGATTGATAACGGCTGCTTCAGAAGAATGAAGGATGGACGATTTTTTAGATAGGTGAACCATTGGCTCCAGATTGCCCACGTCGTGATTGGCTTCTCGAGATGTCTCAACGAGCACCAGAATTTGTTAAACTTCGTGAAGATAACGAGGTAAGAAAGTTGCCTTTAACGTATAACGGTGCTTGCAATAGTTGTATATAACGACGATCCCGTAATCTCTGTGGAATTCTCCGCGGGCGATCACAAAAATAAACACGGCAGATGAACATCACAAATTCTGATGGAATCGTAGTATGGCTACACGTCTGAAGAGATCCAAAACCGAATAACAATCAAAAGTGCTATGCACTCCTTAATATTCGCCTCAATTAGTGATATGAAGCCTATTTCCGCGGGCCGAACCTTACCAGCAGTTGTTGTACGTGTTTGTTGAATAGATTGAACCAAAAAAAAGATTGTTTGGTAGCACATTGCTTTAAANTCTTACCAGCAGTTGTTGTATGTGTTTGTTGAATAGATTAAACAAAAAATAATTGTTTGGTAGCACATTGCTTTAAAAGGTGAAGAAACGAGTTGAATGGAAAGGATTGCATGCATTTGTTAGTCAACCATCCCTTCGAAGCAATGAGAATTGTTAAGCAATGCTATGAAAGACCAACAAATCGAGATGGCTGCTAATGCAAGCGTCATTATATGCATTGCGCACATCTGAAAGACAATGTTTGCTAATAAACGAAATTTGCAGAATACTGCAGCGGTATTTTGATTGATCCGAATGCTCCTGCAGATTCTATACAAAAGACTCGTTGTTTTTTAGCACGATCGGCTTTATATAAAAAACGAATCATTGTAAAAGGCATGCAAATTGTCAAGTCTATACATCCCCTCTCAAGATCGATGAAACAATGTGGATTGTGTATGTGAATCACAACATAGTCTACGCCATACCGACAAATTTCATAAATATAACTTCGGTGATTGTCATGTTCCAACTGCTGGAAACATCTGTAGCCAAGCAAACCTATATATGCGCGGAAGAGACATTACGAAAATGTGCTTCTGCAAAGCAAATTTGCAAAAACACATTCAAAAGAAGTGCTTTAAGTTATGAACAGTGTTAAGTTAAGTTAAGAAGTGCTTTGCTAAGCGCAACAGCGGAATTGCATTCGTTCTTAAGGCTTCGATGGAAATTGGTTTATATCAACATTGTGTTAAATGTTTGCTTTTGCAGAAATTTCTTGATAAATTAAGCAATATATGTGGTGAAACAATTGATCTCATAAAATTATGGGATATACGGGACACGATTTTCATTGAGGTTAGTGCATTATCGTTGATCCTTCGTTGTGGACATTGCTCGAATATTAGTGATTTATTGTTCAGTTCATACATTTGTTATTTCAATATTACTCGACTATTTTAGCTCACTAAAGTAAAAAAATACTCCACGAGTCGCATCGTTGTTTATGCCCATCTTTTTGCTCACTAAGCCAATTTTTAGAAATGCTCATTAACGCTTTTGATAGGTTGAGAACGTTTTGGTAGAAAATAAATTTCACTGAGGTATTTCAAAACTGCAGCAACCTCTTTAAGATATCGAACGATGCGCTTTCTCATTTCCGTATATCGTAAATTTAGAAGCCAAATAGGTGCTGTTGAAACGATGATTGAAAAACGTCTACAGTTATTTCTCTTCTTACTCCTGAGTGCCGCTAAACCATTTTGCCGAACCACGCTTCTTGTTAGCTCCAGTCATTATTTAGCCCATGCGATCTGTGCAACAAACACCATTGTGTTTATCACATCTCTTTTATATTATTATAGCGCAGCAATTTATTGCACATTACGGTAGTTTTGATAATGAAATGTGGCATTGCCATCCACTGAAGGGTAGGCGGTAGTAGCTCGACGAAACAACTTCACAACAACCCAACTTCGGGTATTATCCATCTTCCTGGAACATTTTGCCACAGATTAACTTTCTCGACCATTATATTCATTGATCGTGATTCCTTTATTATCATATCATTAGAGGATGTCCTATCAATTAAAACAAATTATGCTTCATTTGGAACTGTGATGTTGAAGGATGACTCAAAATTTCATGCTTATCAAAAACATAATTTCAAATGTCTCTGCATTTTAGAGATTACATAACAAGCCAACAATTATTAACGATACGATGTTTGCACAAATCGTTCGCATTGATAACGAAGTGGAAAAATTTGAAGATGGTCTTGGTATGGACATTTAGAGTCTTTATTTTGACATATTTGAAAATCTGTTGATCTCGTTGAATAGCAAATGATATTGCTCGAATCCTATTGAAGAAATACATGAATTGTATTGCATAGAGTATTCCTTGAAGGTAAAGAAATGTTGCACTGATCAACGAAAAAAACAATGCTATAGATTTTCGATGCTTTTATGAAATATCCAAACATTTATTAGCCAATCGTCTCTTTCAAAAGTTTTTTTGCTAGTTTCAGCTACCTAGTCAAAGAGCTAAAATGCATAATATTTGTTGTAAGGCCTGGTGATTGTGAATACCACATAATATCATTTGCTGTCATTAATGCGTCGTTGCAAGAATCAAAATCAATTAATAAAGGGATGGACGTTAAAAGATATGAAGTTGCAAGATTATCCTAATAATGCATAGAATCCTCAGAGTGTGATGAAAGGTTTCATGGATGGGAAATAAAGAGCAGCAGTTGTTTGCTGGTTGATAAGTAATATTCCCATCTTTCCTCATAAAAGTATCCTGAAAGTGACGAAACTAGTCAGAATGCGAAATGCTCTCCATTGCATGTGGACATAAAGAAACGCTTGTTAGCTGCAATAAGAGATATAATGAAGATTATAAGCCACTGTTAGACGGTGAGTGAACACATTGTCCACAGATAATGTGATGATACATGTCCGATCTCGAGAAATGCCTAAAAGTGTAATCCAGATTGAAGTGTTTTAATTGCAGAACGTTTACTACTTTTCATAAATTTTTTTAGGTGCTAAGAG
Organism: Toxascaris leonina; assembly: GCA_022844705.1. Taxonomy (NCBI): domain Eukaryota; kingdom Metazoa; phylum Nematoda; class Chromadorea; order Rhabditida; family Ascarididae; genus Toxascaris; species Toxascaris leonina. Next base: position 34,334 of record JAARMF010000057.1, read on the forward strand.
TGCTGGTATTTTTGTTATTGTTGTTATCACTACTGTTATTATTATTATTATTACTCGTGTTAGTGTTATAATCAACATTGTTGCTATCATTATCACCACCACTGCTACAATTACTTGCCACTAATTATTAATATTATTCTCATACATTATTCATACCATTGCTCCAATAGCATGCTGCAATAGCTAATTTTGTTGCCGATGATGATACATTGTTTGCATTAGTAAACGATGAGTGCAAAGGTATATCAGCGTTGAGTAATAATCCATCTCATCATATGGCTGAGTCAATTTGACGCCTAGCCAACAGCAATTCGCTTTTTTATTCATGACTGTTCGCACGCTACTCTCCGGCTTGAATGTCTATAAAGCTTTCGAAGCAGAAAAAATTAATTTCTTCAGTTATTTTCATGACTCATTTATTCCTTGAGCCGCACTTATTTCCAGGTCTGAGCTCAGTGGAAGGAATCGATTTCGCCATAGAAGTGCCAAAAGTAAAAGGTGGTGGTTTGCTATGGTCAATTCTCGATCATTTTGATCAGAAGGTAATTCAGATTCCATTAATAAAAGCAATGTGCTATGCTGAATATTGAGCATATTTTAAGAGTCGATTTTTGCAAGACAATGTCAATAGATATGAATACTTTCGCATCAATTTGCATAAATACTCAATGGTTCATGGCACCCAACCATTTGGCGGTGCACTGATCCTCACTACCAGAGCTTCAGCAGTCTTGAGAATGGCTCGCTCTTGATAGTGTGACTGAATATTACTTTAACGAAATGCGCTACGTGAGTATCGCTACTAAAGATGGTTGTGAGTGTTCTGATTCCATACGAAATAACATCGCTTATAACAAAAAGCAGGAAAGAGCTTTCAATATCTTCCAAGCTCAAGAGTTACTCTTCCGTTCGTAACTTAATTTGAATGCCTCAATTTTTCTTGTATTTTTTCAAACTTAAGACAAATCACATTCAAAGTAAATAGGTCTCTCTAACCATTACGGCAGTAAACCGCCAAGCTTTCCCTCGGCGTTGATGTTCTTGTGATAGCGATGAATCGCACTATGGAATGTCAATCAAATTGAAAGAATGGAATGAATATTCAGAGCGAAACATTAAAATGATTGTTTATTTGCAGCTGTTTTGTCTAGAGCCTAGCAATTCGATGAAGCCACAGTGTGAATGGATGAACAACCTGAAATATTTCGCCTATTCTGCGGTTGGTTTCTCACTGTATTCTTAAGCGTATCGAAGATTGAATAATTCATATGAACCAATACCGACAGAACTTGAAAACAGATCGCTGCTATGCCACTTACATATTGCTCTTACATGATCTGAGTGTTTCAACGCATCTATACTTGCATATTTTCATCAAGTCTTTCATGAATAGACTAGTCTTTCATGGAAGTATACACCTAATCGAAGAGCATGCTTCAAATTTTTTGTGTTCTAAGTCCCGAGACTCAAAGTTTTCATATCTCTTAGGAAACAAAAAGTGGGTCGCTTATGCGGTTCGCTAATTTCAATACAGTTGTATATTCTACTAAGCATTGTGGAGAAGGCGATTGTGCATAATGCGTTCGACATTGAGAGGCTGATATGTGACGGCAAGGGTATACAGTCGAGCGTGAGAAATGAGGTTCACAATGTTGTAAAATCACCAGATATTCGAGGATAACTAGCGAAGAGGGAGACAGGCTTATAAATGCAGCGATAATGTATTTGTCATAAAATACTGGAAATATTCGTCGTTATTCGTCTTCTCTTGAATAGAATCCTTCCCAACCAAACGTTCAACAGCTGCAGCTGCTTGGAGTGCTAATAACTGAAAAAAAAGCCTCATCGATCCAACTTCTTTTAGTTTTTCAATTATACAAGGTTAAGGACATTACTCAACTGAGAGGGTGCAATTGCAAAGAGATTTTATGTATCTCCCCTTGAAGCGTTCATTATTAGCTTTTCAGCATGACACAACATTAACGGCACTGATGGCCGCGATGGGTGCAAAAGAAAAAATAGTACCTTTTGGATATCCCAGTTATGCAGCATGTATGGTTTTCGAATTATGGAATACGACTAGTGGACCAGCACTACGGGTTCGTATTTCAATTCATGAAATATTGTTTTGTAGTTCCACCCATATGGTGTCAGTGATGATTTAAAAAACCATCATTATTAGCGTTAATTGCAAAATTACCCACAATGTCAACAAATGAGAGCAAATAATTGGTTTGGCTGAAAGCTTGAGCTCAGGTCTTTTGGAAGCTAGAGAACTGTGACGTATCGGAACTACAAGCAGCGTTAGGAAATTTCAGCATACTATCAGTCGTATTTCCTCACAGTTTTAATCGGAGTTGTGATGCGAGTAAATGGAAGTAAAGTCAAGTGGTCATATCGGCAAGTGCATAGGAATATGGATTCTCTCGATTGGATGCCACTACATTTCCAGATGCAATTATTATCTGCCAACTAACTTTCTCGACAATGGAATTGCTAGTTCGATTAATACAAATAAAGTCGTTGAATATTTTCGATCATATCAAAACTGTTTTCCCTCGTTCGCTCAATAGATCCAATCCATCCTCTTTGCTTTTCCTTCTCTTTCTTCACCTCTCTCTCCTCTCTCTCGCTTGTCTCCTCTTTCCGCACTTCACACCTAGTGTTTATATGTAAATCTACTGAATAGTGATGTTTAGCATAGAAGTGCACCTCTTGCAGGTTTTATTTCGACAAAATCACACAGCTAATTTCGAAGAAGTCACGCATTTGATCAATGGTTAGCACTGGAATTTCATCTCTCATTGATACCTACGAACCGTCTTCCTAAGGATGGACTTACAAAAACGTCAGAATGGTTGAGAATGGTTGGAATTGATACACAAATTAGTCACAAATGAAGGAACTTACCCAGGAATATGAGCAACGAGTTTTTTGCAAACTTGTATTTGACCAATTGAATTGGTCGATAATCGTTGCACTCTTCAGAAAATCCGACGGGATTAAAAAAGTTTTGAGGTTTTATTCTTTCAGACATTTCAGCGTTTCAGACTTTAGAAAAATATTTCAAAATAGGGCATTTCAAAATCAAGCACTGTGTAGAACCATGCTTCTTCCATTGCATACTCTCGCATTGAAAATTGCCGAAAATCCTCAGTAAGGGCAACTGATGCACATTGACATCCATCTTTGATTGCAAGAATCGCTTTGCAATGTCGAGGCAAAAAGAACACGCTTCAGTTCAGTTCAGGTGATAGGATTAACGCATCATGGTCTCAGCAAGCATTGATGAGTAACGAATACGGCAACTCCACTTTCAGTATACGGCCTTTGCATCATGAAATCAGCTCAAGCCCCTACAACATGCCGTTGTATTTTTCATATAAGAAAGACTCTAGTCATGGCGAAAACGCTCCCTGCCCCTATCCCTCGGACTCTTTAATTTAGATAATAGGGTCAATGGAAAATGATCGCACCACACCTTAGTGAGTGATAAGTGAGATAGCATTATTTTCAATTTTCCCTACACTTGGGTCATAAAAATGTGCCATTGCAGACCTCTTGCTGTGACCACTAGAGATTACAAAATGCACAGCCATACTCAATCATAGCACAACGGAAGTACATTTGCAGGTTGTTTAAATCTAAGCAACAATAAGTGTCCATACCAAAGAATGCATCAAAGCGCTGAAACATTTTATCCAGGGGACGTTGCAACGGTGAGTTTGATGCAATAGTGAATTACCACATAACCGTATGTCCTCAAAACATCCACCTCTCCTCTAAAAAATCCTCTTTCATCATGTAAGTGAAAAATGCTTGTTTCTTACACGTCTGAAACCATAAATATTCTCACTTCGTTCTTTAAGATGTGCTTGGATGGAAATATGTCCCATCTCAGTAAAACCTCTCCCTCAATAAATTCATAATAAAAATGATGGGGGATGTATAAAGCTCAGTGGCCTCATTCGAAATTCTTCGGGAGTTGGTTACTTTAGCAGACTTCAAAGGAAATGCAGCGAATCACTTCCATTATTTAATTTACCAATATGCCGAATTTACTTTTGCTTTACTCCTACAAACACTTTTCGCGATGGTGGCAGTCAATTATTGCTGAAATAAGCGCATTATATGTTTCCGTCCAAATATTAATATCCATTGCCAATTATGTTAGCTCAAGTTGTTCTTAGCTGCTAAATTTACCTAACTAATAAGACTTTATTAAGCGGTTATTTATTTTGTCGCGCATTCTGCAGCCACAGGTTTGTGATTTTAATAAAACTGCAATCGAGCAACCGTTCAATTAATTGCCTGCTATCCTTAGCAGTATCTTTTGCAAGTAATATCCAGGAGATGAGGCTCAAGCTTAATCTCTACGCCACACTATAATTACTCCTCTCAAGTGGGAACGGACGCGATATGAAGAGACATTTGTACATAATGGATGCCTTTCGATTAAAATAGACTAAAGTGAAGTAATATACATTACTCACTAAAATGACACTTAATTTAGCATTGCCATTTGCAGTTATGCAAGGATGTCACTTCGACTTCCACTAACATGAGGCAATATTCAACTACGAAACAACCAACGACCAGTGGTGCTCTGTCGATATTTCAGGCGCTCTCATTTCCAGCATTACTCGTACTTTTGTTGCTGAGAGGATTATAGGCGGAACAGTGTTCACTGTCATCATCGATGGAGGTTTTGTTGAGCATAATCCGATCCACTATATCCCCTCAGCGTTGCCTATCAATCTTAGTTGGCCGCACTGCTGCCACCAATATTTGCCGAAATGCAATCAGTGAGAAACAAACGGTGTTTTTGCAGCACTCTATAATCACTTCGGCATTATTATTTATCAAACTGATGATGGAAATCTACTTAGGAATGCAAATATTACAAAAATTTCTTCGACCGCAAACAATGTTTGCTTGTCGCCGGTTGCAAAGAGTGATATGATAGTGATTTAGTGGACGTAGCCGTGTGAATCACCTTCCAACCTGAAGCGAAAGGATACAATTAAGAAATGGACAGGTGCCAACCGGCATTTCTGAACTCGTTTCAGACATACCGCTTGGCATCTGTCCTAAAGCACTTTTTTATAACTCTATTTCAGTCGCACATTCAACAAGAGAGTGGGATACGGCGAGATCCGTTGTCATGAGAATAGGAAATTACCGAGAAAGTGATATTTTTCAGGTAGCAAGAAATAACCGCAAACTTGGCTTGCAGCTGAAGTTTTGCCAAAAAATGTTGTCATAATGGTTTGGATTAGAGCCTTGTTTTGTTTAGTGCTCACTTTATTTACTTGCTAGACTTTATTCCAATAAACACAACAAATGAGTAATCACTTCAGAACAATTTATGCGATTGCAATCAGAATAAAATGGACAGCAACATCGTGACCATAGCAGAATCGGGAATTGGCAGATCCGTGCTTGAGGGGTATATGAGGATCTTTTTTGGGAAATTAGAAGGAATGAAATGAAATGAAAGTGGGAGGGAAGTGAACTGGAGAAAGGACGGGTTATTTAGTTTGTTCAATATTAAAACTGCTATGCAAGTTCTAGCAGACTAAGCCAACGGAGACGCAGAAGCACATCACAACACTGATTAAACAGCTCTAACCCATCCTAGATTTATATGACGTAAGAACAAAACTGGGGCATACATCGTTAGAACAAACACTGGAAACTTTGGCGTCGTATCGCACAAGCTTTCGATGTTTCAGCAACCTTTTTGCACTCTACCACAATCATGCTCCACAATTGTCTACCGTAATTGGGCAATCATATATCTAATCAGGTCGTTGCTTATAGCGCTGGTAGCCAGGGTCCTCAAAGTTCCTCAAGGGTCCTCAAAAGGGTCCTCAAAAGCCTAAGCCTACCAACAACTGTTTTGGATCTTCCAACATTCCGCAACCATGTGACTATAGTCACCGAACAATACAGGTAGGGCCAAGGCAGCAAGACATCATTACTGAAATTCGTGAAACTTGTGGATCTATTAACCTTGCATAAAGCCTCAACGAATTATTGACGCTATGCCAAAACAGCAGAATACGATGATTGTTGAGCACAACGGGATTGTGCGAAGTGATTTAAAGGCACGAAGAGGCTGACTATCATCCGACATCTCTGTTAAACTCGACGACTATGTCTTTCGGCTTAACAAAGAGCTGCAAATATTTCGTTAGTTGGCGCTTCGCGTGAGGTCATGGCATTTCATCTGTGTGACAAAGCACTATCTCCTTTTTTTCAAATGTTGCCACCTGTGTCTCTTGATCCTTCACAAACTTCGGGATTATTCCATATGTTGCTCTTGCACCGTGCGCCTCACTCAATCAGGACAGGATATCAACACATTTCGGTTTTGTCTTTTATAAAGTTCTGACGTGTATTGCAATTTATTTTGTCATTCTTTAAGTTCTGCTCCTTTCTAATTCAAATTACGCATACTCGCACCAGGTGTCCGTATATAGATACCGCAACATCTTTACCATCGTTGCCGCAAGGATGCATCACCGTGAAGAGAATCGAAACCCGCTGAGATGACAGCCATTTTCGATGCACCGTTGTCCACTCATCACCACCATTCAACCTTGCCGAAATTTTGAATATTTGATGCCTTTCAATCTAATCTACCAAATTTCTCGTTACTTCCTTATTCGGTGGACAACATTTTCGCACCAATTTTATTTGCCCATTTCTCCTTTGCTTTTCATATTTCTTTCACGTGTTTGAAACGAAACTCATGTTTTTAGATCCTCTCTGAGGTCATCATTTTGGAGAGCACTAACTTCTTTCAAGGCATCTTCCCTTTTTTTCATCCAACTGCAAATTTCTAAGTGCTCATAATCGCCTTGTTTCTGCCCTATGGGAATGACGGAGACGAAAATGTTGAAAGGTGTTATGACCCCTTCACACAACACTGAGCAAAGGTTGCTTTGTGAAACCTTGAGGCAAAACTTACCCCGCTTTATTGCATTGACGTGAGCGGCAAACTTCCGAAGGGAAATTTCTTTCGCTTCCTTACGAATATCAATAAGGTAGAGTCTTTTTTGCATGCGAATTTGTTTCAGTTTAACATGACTTGGAATGCCATCACTAATTTGCTTCAGTGTCATAGCTTACCATTCCCTTAAAATAATTTGGCTTTCTGCACAATATTTATACGCTGATTATTCGCTCCATCATTGTCGGATTTTCTGATGCTCTGATGGACTTCTGTGGAACAGATATTGGCGGAGCATTCGCGAATTGAAAGCGTTAATTATGGAGACGAAAACTGATTTGGCGCCGCAGCATTCGTTAACGAAGGCATAAACGCATCCTAACTATCACACAAATGTCCTTCTCTCTTGTTGCAGGTTCTTCGAAACTATTGGATATGAAAATGTTGGATGTTCATTTTTTCTTGAGCTTGACCTCTTCAACAACACGCAACAGTTCTCCTCAGGAGAATTTTTATGCGCCTGCCTCAGTGTCAAGCTGATCCGTTTCCGTTACTTTGATGAGCCCTAAAATGAGATTTTCAACGGTAGACAAAATTCCGTGCGTAGCGTCCTATTTGTAACAAAGAGCTTCTTGCAGTGGAGTAACTTCGGCATCAAAATGCGTAATTATGCTTACTTCCATTTTGGTGAAGTTTCAACTTTGCTTCCGCAACTGTTGACTGAAAACAATTGCTTCGTGACTGATCAAAAAGAAACAGTAAAAAATAAAGTAGCAGGCGAATATGGCTGAGAGTACGAACAAATAATTCAGTGATAGAAAACACTCGTAGATCGGTCGATAGGACGATGATTATTCATATAAAGTCATATATCACAACTATCCTGTAAATGACTATAGGAATTGAGAGGGAACATTGATGCTGTTATTCGTGACTTTCATCGGAAATTACATAACCCCGTATCATCGTATTCCTTGCCCTCCTTCTCCCCGCCGCGCCGTCTTGCATTCAATAATTCCAGATATTAGCTCAGTTAGACGCAAAAGTAACTTCCGCTTGTTTCTTATCATAGATGGTCGCCTCCTTATTTCACAATGTCCTGTGCATTGTGCGTCTTTAACTCATTGTGGGTAATATAAGTATGGGGAACACTCCATATGAAAAACGGCAACAACCGGTATCGGCTGGAAAAGCGAACAGAAGATTAATTTTTCGTACTCAGTAGCACGGCATCGATTATCCTGAAGTGCAGTATTATACGCATGTTCCTCCATCCATCATTACCCTTATCATTGGTGTGCATTTCTACCTCAACCCTATTTCGGCAACATTTCTTTGCACTTCAACAAGTCGATATAACAGTTACTTTCATACCGCATTGTAAAATTTCGAATGTTACCGTCGTGTTTGGAAATGGCGGTCATAGCGCTGTGTGGAAAAACCCTAGCACTCGTGTAATTATTTTGAATGCCGTTGCTCCACTGCGAAATCCCGTTCAGACAGGACGATGACAATCCCTGATTAACAGAAAAACATTCGAATACAAGTGAAATTACATCTACACCGGATTTATCTCGGAAATACCGTAGGATATCGGCAGAAGATAAACGGTGAAAATGGATTTCTGGTTATAACCACATGAATTTCAAAAAAGTTGTTCGGTCGTTCTTCGAAGAGAGTTGGTGATGCCCGAATTCTAGCTACTATCCACCACTACTATCCTAAAGTCTTCATCTATGAAGAGGGCCGTTTCTGTGCTAATGTCAGCCACTGCTGAAACTGCCATCGTTTAGCAAGCACTCTCAGTAGTTGCAGTCGACCTTCAACAATCAACTAAGAAGCAGTGACATTTAGCTTCATTTGTTGTTTGCGGTGAACGAGGCGATGACAGCGTTTTACAGGACACTATCAGCACTGCTAAATAAATGCAAATACAACTTATTGCTCGAGTTGTAAATGGACAACACACTCTAAGTGCCATCTGCTTTGGAAACATTAAAACGTCAATTNATGCTAATGTCAGCCACTGCTGAGACTGCCATCATTTAGCAAGCACTCTCAGTAGTTGCAGTCGACCTTCAACAATCAACTAAGAAGCAGTGACATTTAGCTTCATTTGTTGTTTGCGGTGAACGAGGCGATGACAGCGTTTTACAGGACACTATCAGCACTGCTAAATAAATGCAAATACAACTTATTGCTCGAGTTGTAAATGGACAACACACTCTAAGTGCCATCTGCTTTGGAAACATTAAAACGTCAATTTAAAAGTAAATTCGCATCTTTTCAACAATTTGCAAACAATTACGCACTATCTTTTAAGCAATGAGGCAACCAAAGCCGAAAACTGTATTAATTTTGTGCAAAATAGGCCAAAATGAATAAAAATTTCGCCAACTTTGATATATATTTGACGTCAATTTTCTGAATTGCTGATTTTTTGCTGAAAATCGAAAAACTTTACAAAAATTAACGAGAGAAAATGCTGTAAATCGCAATATACTTCTTGTTATAAATTGAAAAGCCAATTCGACGCTCTCTTCCCTTCAAGTATAATGATTGCACAATTCGGCTTCTCCACTGAATATCGTCCAAAAACGTCCAAATGTAACAGTAATCAACGGCTGTCTATGTGTTCATGCTTGCAGAATATGTGAATTTTGCAGAATTTTTGTATTTGAAGAGCATTTCTGAGTTTATTCAAGTCGAAGATCGCGTGCAATTGTATTCGCTTTGTAGGCACTACTCTGTCACACAGGCATGCACTTCTTTTCTTATCGCTCAATTTCTATACAATCTATAGAGGCATTGCTTTCACAACTCACCACACTCAAAAGAATATAAACTTTGAGCTGATCAGATTATATATGTACAATTGAGCGTATTTTTATTCAGCATTCTTTAATGCCTGATCTATGAACAAGAGCGGTCATATTTAATTCTCACATATGCACAGAATAATTACAAGTTTTTCTCTTTCCTTATTTCATTTCTAAAAAATTGGATGCTCATCTCAGATTTACAGGTGATGAACGAATGTCTGCAAAAAAAGGGCCATTTTAAATGAACATTAAAGGTTGTCTNCGGATGCTCATCTCAGATTTACAAGTGATGAACGAATATCTGCAAAAAAGGGCCGTTTTAAATGAACATTAAAGGTTGTCTCTTTTCTCATCCTTCCTCTCCTCTTCCCTTCTCTCTCCTTCCATAAAAATAATAAAAAAAAGAGATCGAAATTTTGCTCATAAAACTCTCCACCCTTCATCAGTTCCCTGAATGCACAAAGTTTTCGAAACATTGCAATGATGCAAAATTATTTCTGAAACATTTGCCAAATATATTGCAAACGATGCAATATTGTACAATGGAGTCGCCAAGATTGACAGTGCTTTTTCTTGTTTTACACATCCTTCGATTATGTGAGTATATGTCCACATTGACGCAGTTATCTTTTTGCAAATAAAGTTATGTGAATATGGTGAGCTAATACTTTTCTTGTTCTCTGAATGTGTTTTTAGAGAAACAAGAGAACAGCTTCGCATAGTGTATAGTGATCGTCATCAGATAGTCAACTTTATATAGCGTAATCAATGCAGTTTTATTTTACTGGGCTTCATTAATCAATTATGGACGCAAGCAGTAATCCGAAGAAATATTTTCACACGAATAGTCACCTGTTGTATCTTTGTAGTACTGTCGTCGTAGAGAGAGAGATCCATATTATTATTATTGAGTATATTCAATTCAAAAGGATTATTCACCCGATGAATGATACATGATTTTATTAACGAATGCTCTATTCATTTCATAAATGAATCACTGTTATCTCGTCGGTTGAATAGATAATTATGATGTTCAGCTGTTCGAGGAAGAATTATGGAGGATTTAAGTGGGCATTTTTCTATGAATTTTTCAATGTTTTTTGATTTTTAGATATTTAAAAGCACTTGCCCAGAGTAGCAATAGATAGCTTCAATGATTCACTCGCAACATCACTTTCGTTCATACGCAATGAAGCAATTAAGTACGCATTTATAATCCTCTAATCGCATTGCAAAAGCACTCAGCATTTGCAGAGGTCAACTGCAATAATCTTGAACAATAATAATGTGATATCGTCATATCAAAATTTCCATCAAAGCCAATTTGTTAAGATAACGATTGCACTTTGAGTTGTCAGCGACATCGCCGCAATTTCATTGTTGTCCCCACTGCACATACTGATAGCATTTATTGCTAGTTTTTAGACGCTATGAGTGCTTCCATTAAAAATGTTCTAAAATTTTTTGATTTGCTCATTTCAGTTTACGACCTTCGTTAACGCTGATTATGACCTTCGTTATCACTGATAAAAGGAAATGAATATTTGCCGAAATGAAGTGAGCTCAGTGGTATCTTAAGTAATGCAAGTGACAAATTCTCTTGATAGCATTATCAGTGACTGAAATGTTTTTTTTCGTAGCAGTTGGACAGTGAGTGGGCTTTGAATTTTCTTTTTGATAATTTGCCATCACAGTGATGTCTCTTAAATGTCCATAGAGTAACGTTTTCATTATGACATTACCATAGGTCGCATGCTTATCGTGCTACTTTACAGTCTGTTATAACCATAAGAACTATTTAATGCTGTAAACTCCTATGAAAATTCATTTATTCATGACATCTTTTCTACCGATATCACATAAAGAATTTTTTTATCGATCACTCCTCTCTTCTCTCCCTCTTCCTCAAGCAGCCAATTTTTTCCGGGTTCATTCTCCTAAAACCAGCTAATATACGCCAAAATTATGGATCTCTTTGGCATCATTTAATCGCATGACTTATCGTTCCTGTATCGCATGGTTTGTGCATCGCAAAGGGCCTAGCTAATGAGGAAAAGCTGAGTAATTTAAAGATTATCGATGCGTTGTATGAGCAACAATTGATAGTTGTACAAATAAAAGTACTCACATATTTCTTTCGAAAGATTTAGTTGTTGGTATTGTTAGCTCTCAACGATCATCTTGTCACCGTTCGAATTTCACTGCTTGACAGTGACGTTCGCTCGTTCATAGTCATACCATTTTTCAATTCCGTGATGCTTGCTTGTGATTTTCGTGACTTTAGAGATTTTAATTATTTGCAATCAAACGCTCAAATTTTATGTGTCCTTCCTCTATTTCGTTTTCGTTAAACATTCGTTTAACTGATATATTAGAAAGCATTTCAAATGAGAGGATTTCAACTGCTATAGTGCTTTTAATTTCGAGTGATTTCGTTTTCAATTCTAGATTTGTTCATTGTGATTGTTTATACAATTCATCAATAAACAAGTAGACAAGTGAGGAGAAATACCTATATGAATGGCAAGCTATTAGATGCAGCAAATCAGAAGACACTTCGAAACGCCACGTTCATCAGCAAAACTCAATCAAAGCTCATCACATCTTATCAAAGCAACGCCTCAAAAGTCAATACACCTTCACTTATCAGTGGCGAACATTTGTAATGTGAACATCCTACCTTAATAGACGCATAATGTGCTTAATTTTTTTGTGAAGATTTCTATTCGATACAACGTTATAATATCAATATTGCTATCAAGTGATAAAACATTGCGGTTATGTTGATTAGCATCATCGATCATTTGTTGCTCTTTTAATTATTTCGTATCCAACGCTAGCTTTTCAATAATGCTGTACAATATTTTGAAAGCGGCTATAAATGAGGTCCTCTTCGACCATAAATCTTTCTTGTTATTTGCTAATATGTTGCAATCTTTTCTAAATTTCTTAGGAAAGGAATACACGAACAATTGAAACTTTTTTTTAAATATACATGATTTTATTTTCATTGTGTTTCCAATGAAAAGCGAACGTAAAATCGCGTCTTCTATGAATTCAGTGTCAATTCATATCGTTCTTCGTTGTTGTTTACATACAGATCTTGTAGTATAACACTTTGAATAACATGTGTGCTCTCTTCATATTTGGATTGATTGTACGTACTGAATGGAAATATTGCACCTTTAAGTGTTTCTTATTTATTGGCCCCATCTATTGACATCAACGACTCTTCAAACGCCTTTATGATTCAATAGGTACTTTCAATTGCTCTGCACTAGCAGGGCTCAGCGACCACAGCGTATTGGTTTATGAAGACAAAGATTTTTTGGTGAAAAACATACTTTGCCCTGAATCTACAGTAATGGATGGAAAAACATGGCATTTTCAAGAGTTGTTCATCGAATGAACTATCAGTTTTGCACTTGCTGAAGTGAAGAGTGGCCTTTTCATCGCAATATAGGCGACAACATAAAGGTCCCTCTAGAATGGAGATATGAGTTATTATTATTCTTCCAATTCACCCAGGTTTATAAAACTTTTTTAACTATGACGCTCAGGTAGAGGCCTCAGTGCTTTTGCAACCACACGTGTTTATCTGGATTACTTGGCCACAGTACCCTTGCAACTTGTTGGCATCGCTCTTGTAAAAGCGCAATTAACGTTTTAAATATAAGTCAGTGCAATCAGAATAGGAAGAGATGCTTAAATGCTGAAGCTTATCTAGATAAAATCGTTTGTACGTTTAAATCTCGAGCTCATGCCCAATATAGCTTTTGATTCCTCTAATCATCCAAAAAAACGGCCTTTCAACTTTAGCAGTTAGCCGCTAAAATATAGGTATCTTTTCGTGATCGAGTGTTTATTCCATTAAAGGGCGTTCCAGATATCTGGAATAAGAAGTGAATTATTTAATGCACTTAGTAAACGCTAAGTGATATTTATTTTCATAGTGCTGATGTCTTATGAGATAATACCCACTGAAATCGAAAATAACAACGTTAAGCATTGCCTTTCTATATCTAATGAGTGCACAAACTTTCCAACCTTTTTATGGGAGATCCCGAGTTGCTGATGACTCCGTAATGCTCAGAGCGATGTTTCGCTCTAAATATGCATATTCAAGTTATGAGTGGATGTCCATTCGGAGTAGGGATACTAGGATGCCCCTTTGACTACGAATGCTGTTATGTTCACTTCGATTGTGTCTACTCTAGTTACTGACTCCATTTGAGCGAAGAAAGCGATATTAAAATTCATTAATGCCACAAATTTATTGGTTTACAACAGATGAAGTTCTATATGGGTAGAGATTAATTAATTTCACGTAGTCACCGATTTATATTGCGCCAAACGAGATTCTTTCTCAGCAATGTCGCAATTCCAAGTAGAACAAACATTTATGTTGTGATGTGTTTAAACAACCGATTTGCGTGAACTCCATTATTCAATAAGTTAATTGCCAAATCTTTATTGATCATAGTTGTTTAGTATCCATTTGAGTTGATTTCACACAAAATTGCTTGTCGAATGAGAACGATCCATGAGAGAAATATTATTTCGCGAAAAATCCATGAAAATAGGGAAATTAATAGCTTATTGAAGATATAAAATTAAATCGATGAAATGACGTTTCTTTGAGCTAAAAGAAAAGTCACTTAATGAGGGAATGACACTGATTGCAGGCATACCGTTGTGATGAAGGCGGCCCATTTCGTAAGGCTTATTTATCTTTGGACCGCCATATATCTCACGACGGTATTTGCCGACAACCTCCTAATGGTTCAAGTGGTAAGCGCTTCGTTCTGAAACCTGAATTCTTGATTTCTTCCCTTTAAACTCACTTCCATTCCGAGGAAGCGCAAAATAGGTAGTATCGGCTATATCAAGGTCGTAACATCTATCAGGATAGCTACCTGCTCCTCTTTTCTATGTGTTTCATATTCTTGTGAGGCTTTCAAGCACAATAAAGAATATGAAATAATGAAAACAACAGAATGCACCTACAAAGAGTAAATAATTCGAAATAAGTGAAAACCGTGCCTAAGGATTAGAAATGGTGAACACTCCTCGAGATTATTCACGAAAACTAATCACTTTCATTAGTTAATGGCAATAAATATAAAATATGAGGAATATTTTTTCACTTAGAAATCTCTCAAAATTCATTTTTTAGCGACACAATCAAAATTTGATAAGAATCCGACCATTGCGATAGGCTTGCAAATTCCTGCGGCATTTTCAACGCCTCTAACACTCTTCAGACTCGATCTACCGATATGGAATGCATTATGGAAAGTTATCTTATAGCATCTATATTAAGCACATCAAATTTTACAAGTCTTACTTTGACGCAACTCGAATTCAAACTATTCCATAGATGAGAAGACAAACAGACAGATGCAGGTATATATAAATACGCATAGGTGACAGTGCCATTGTATGCTTGGCATTGCAGAATTTATTAAGACCAAGAAGCAAACGTCTTTAGGACATGCAGATAACGAAGTTGGAAAATAGGCTTTAACCATATATGGGGGAAGATATCTTTTTTTTGCGCTATTTTCACCCATTTATATGTTGACTCACCAATAATAAACGATAATATCGTCAATAAGGCTCACATATAACTGCATTCATTTGCAATATTATGCGATTTTAAAGGGTTCCAACGCTAATGAAAAATTTTAAAAATTTTCATGCAAACTGGATGTGGTGAAAGATTTATAACGAAAATATTTTTCGATAATCAATAAAATAAAAATTGCATTTCAGTTATGGCGACACGGCGATAGATCTCCAACGAAGACATTCGCCAATGATCCCAATCAAGAAAGCGCTTGGCCACTAGGATGGGGACAACTCACTCCGGTAAATAAAATGAACTAAAATGAATGAAAAGAGGTGGAATAAATTTAAAGCTGCCATGAAAAAACCACTCGGCAAGTGGTCATAGAAAGAAAAATATTAAACTCATCGAACTCATATGAATGCAAATTGTTTGACTAGGGGCTAAGTCGGATTTAGTTTCCTTCTTGAAGATAAAATACCCTTATGCTAGAACTGAGTATAATTTTCGCACATCAAACTGAATGTAACGATGATTTATTTAATTAAGCTGAAACGGTCATCCATAATTTTATACTACATTTCCGGTGAAAAATTTGACATGAATTAGCGATAAATGAACAAATGAAAGCACAAGTGAAAACAATAAGACTATAGCGAGAGTGAAAACCGTACAATTTGTTTGCTTATATGGCTTATTGGGAGAGAATTTCGAAGCAAAAGCACTAAAACGTTGAATTTCAGCAAGGTATGGAGCAACATATGATCCTTGGAGACCTGCTCTATGATGAATACGTCAACAAGCAAAAGCTCCTCAATACATCGCTCAGCTTCAATCAGGTTACTTCACTCAAATGTCTAACAGGGCATGATGACGACGATAAGCGTGTTAAAAAAACCTTATTTTATATATCGTACAAAAGAGATGAAATATGAGCATTTTTTTCTGTGTGGTCTGCTACGAAAGTGAAGTCTTCAAAGTTCTAGAGTTCATCTCAAAAGCGACAAGAAGGCAAATTGTTTTAATTGTTTTCACTGGCCAAACCTGAAGCTAACCAATGAAAACTACGACTGAGATATCCCTCAAAACTAGGTCTAAGTATTGAAAAAGTGAAATGCTTATAACAGACCCATCAATATACCTTTTTACGTTCCTTACGATCCAATTCTTCGTTATTTATCAATAAAAGCGTGTAATATCGCAGAAGTAAGATGAATCTGATGGAGGAGTTCGTTTCATAACAATAATTATCGTTAGGAATAATTTTGTTCGATGATGCTATTCCCTCTTATTTATATTTTTAACAACACACGTAAGAGAGTTGAAGGTTTCGTGCCGAGTCTAGAGATGCTAGGATACCATCTCGAGGGGGATGAATGCTTTCTTTTAAAGCTGCGCAAATCTTCCAAAACACTAAGAAGAAATTTCATCTTTAATCTCTAATCTCTGGGATCTCTAAAAGGTGCAAATGAGGATCAGAATTGAGGCTTTAAATCTCTCTTTCACTTTACCAGCTCCGGAAGGTATTTTATAAAAGTTCTTTGTACTATGAGAAAAACATTTCTCGATCAGCCTGAGTATCTTATTACAGATGTTCATTCGCTCAACAGATGTTAACCGGACATACATTAGCGCATATTCGAATTTGTTTGGGATGTACTATAATCGTACGGAGTCGGTTCCGGGCCTCAACTTTCCGGAGAATTCGCGATGGCCTGGTATATTGGTACCATTCCCTGTGCACTCAGTCACCGACTTCCAGCATGACCACGTGAGCACTCTGTGGGCTGATTTATAATGCCTGCGTTACAGCAGTTAAAAGGATGAGACTGAGGTTCTTCGAAGTTTGATAATATGGTGGCTTTAGCTTTTATAAAATAAACAAACGCAGGGAGTACAAGAGTAAGTGGGAAGGAAGGGAAGGAATGGGTGAAGAGGGAGGAAGAAGGAAGGAAAGGAAACAGCTCACTATTCACTTCATAAGTTCTTGTCGTTTTGTCAGATTGAGACAAACACAACGTGGCACATTAGGTGTATTGAATCATGGGAACGCGGCACGTACAGCCTGAGTTTTTATGCGATGCAGTGAAGGATGCAGACCATACGTGACTGACGTATCATGTCAGAGATCAAGCTTCGGCTACCACAAAACATCGTTGCGACATTCCTCAACACGAACATGTTTTTAAGCAACATTACTGCATGGATGCTTATGGATGCAAAGGTTATTGCCATTGATTTTGACCTACTCTCTACATGACATGACCACTAGTGAAGTCTGATTTCTTGGCGTTTCTTTTTCCCACAACATGAACTGCAAGGGCGTGGCACATCTCAAATTTGTGTCGAATGCCTTGTGCATATGATAGGAGGAAGGAATTGCGAAATATGGCATGATTGAATGGGTAGCACGGCTCTCCTCACACCGTTGTCTAATTTCACTGCAGGATAGGCGAGAAGTCGTGGTGGGACAATTACGCATAATGCAATGACCCATGCTTAGGACACGCCGCCATATGATATAGCTGTCACATGATCCCTTTCCCGGTATGTTATATATGTTCCTATCATAAGTCCCACGACATCCCCTGCAAAACTACATCTATTTAAGTATTGTTCCGCCAATGAGAATGAACATCGAGGACTTTTCAAGATTGATGTCCGATCACTTCACAAGCAGTATTTCCGAATAGCTCGAGAAGCCAGAACCACGTTCCAACTCTACATGCTTTGGGAAAAAACGATCAGAATCATTGAAAATATATCTAACCCCGACGTGAGTAATGTGAAGCTGTTTTTTGTCACGACACGTAAGATTAAGCTGAATGCTCATTAAAACAGCTCCACGTTCTTTGTATCCCATCGCACCTGCATATAGGAGTTCGAGCTCATGTTTCAGTACTGACAGTTGTCAATTATGCAAAACATTTTAATCGATTTTCTTACAGGTAGGAAATCCACTGGCGTATTGTCCACGCCGCGAATGGTTATGGAGTAAAGCGAAAGAGACACCGGAAATGGTCAAGCTCCAAAATGAGACGAAGGTTATCATTCATCTACATATAGGAGACTACAACCCTAGCTTTGGTTCTAAAAGTTAGAAGCTGCAAGTTCCAAGGTAACATCTCAAAGCAGGCTTTGATGCTGATGCGATTTGACTACGCGTTGCTCTCTAGCAAACTGTTTGGTCACGGTGTTCTTCGGCTATTAGTCGAATTCGGCAGACAGATACAAGCAAACGCAGATAAACAATTTTAGACAGACAGTTTTTCATGCGAACAAACTGTTTGTGCCACAAATGCGGTGAAAGCTTATTCAAACTTGTCGAAATATATCCTCATTACAACGAGTGATCGGAATGACTTTCTAAAGGGCAAAAACCTTTCGAAACTCCGATTTGTACATTGATATTTTTGCAGTTTTTAATCGACCGTCTCACCAAAGTGACCGGAAGTGTAATAACGGTTGACAATTTGTGGTATGTGCGTGATGCGGTATTCATTGAGGTGAGCACTTCCTTTATTAAATACATTTGTGAATGTTGTCGAAATATTTGACAGTTCCACTAAAGTTATATTTAAAAGGTTTGTCCTCTATTAGCATCATGAGCAACGTCTAAAACAACAAAGGGAATTTTTGACTCATTAAAGAGTTATTAATTTTGCTGATCTGTGATGTGAGCTCGATGAAGTGTGCCCCTTTCATTTCGCCTATAAATGCAATTGGCTTTGCGATGAAGTAATTTGTTAGGAAACGTTCAATTTGGTTCATATCAGAGTATTTTTAAGTGTTTTTCTCTTTTTCCTTTCTCCAAAATATTTTTCTCATTTTGATTTTCCATTAAATCAATTTCGATTTATATCTCATAGTCAATCAGGATTGTTTCGTTAAGAATATCACAAGGCAAAAGCATTGTAGCTCAAAGCTGATAAATTAATTTCACTCTCAATATCTAATTTAAGCCTATTTCTATAGACCCATTTTGTGATATAGCTCAAGGTTCTAGTAGAATGAGCTCATTCTCGAGCATATTCTTGATAAGTTTGCATCTTTCACTCAAGTAACATGACATCCACAAGTTTAATAATTCCTCAAAGTTGACACAACGTTGTATCAATGCTTATTGCGTGAATAATTGAATATAATATTGATCGATGTCGTATACTGAAAAATATGATTTAAGTCGATCGATAATCGAATACTGTGATGAAAAGTTATTTAGAAATTGCATAACAAGCCGGTTATTATAAACGACACTCTATTCGACGCAATTAATATAGTGGTTGATCTTCTAGAGAATTATGAGGACGGACTCGGTAAGAACTCACTTCTTCAATTCTATGATGTTTTTTCCTTATTTAATTCCATTATTATTTGAGTTCCTTTAATGCATTGTATTCTCGTCTGAACATTTGCGAAGAAAAATTTTGCGTAATCTCACATAAAAGAGGGAAAGCAGTCATAAAGAATCGCATGATTTTGGCTTCAATTATTTGGCACGCTGTTAATCTTCGATATGCTCCAAACTCAACTCCAAGGTTATCATAGTCACTTGTAATTCTCGACCATCATCGCTGCGGTAGACAATATTGGGTTCGAGTATAAATTTTTCTAATACACTCGAGTCTAAAATTGTCCAGAAATTGCTCAAGTTGTGGATAATTTCCGATCACGTCTGCCTTTATAGGATCGGAAAAGAATGATATATTGCCTGTATAGTAATTAAATCATAGCCGATCTTAGTTAAGTGATATCTAAAGGACGGATATTCGATCTTTGAAATAATTGCGCAAACCCATCAACAATCTGACAATTTATCAATTCAGTTCAATTCGAGTTAATTTGAGCGTTCACAATTTCAGATCTCACACCTATTGATGGCATCGACTTTAGCATTGAAATTCCTAAAGTGAGAGGCGGTAGCACATTATGGTCGATCATTAATAATTTTGATCTGAAGGTAAGCCTTATCGCTTAATGGATGCAGAATCATTGGTAGAAGCGAAAGTAATTGTAATAGTTTTAGTTTTATTTATTTCAAAATTCAGTATTCAGTGAGCAAACGAATTTTTTAGCTTTGAAAAACATTCAAATAAATTTTCCCCGTTTCGTCAGTTTTGTTTACTACAAGATTCATCAAAATAATAAATAAAAATGCTTTATGATTTGAGGGAGTCACCAAAGATAAAGCATTATGCTGCTCCATAGAAATCGATGAAGGTTTCTGGTTAATGTACTGAAAAATATTATTTGTAGTTGTACTTCGAAGCGCTCAATGAATTAAGTAACCATTCGGACTATCACATTTTCGTTCATAAGTCACCGTTCTCATTGTGCTTACAAAGGCACTTACTAATATTCGGAGTGAAAAAAAAAACATTTAAGCCATCGGAAACATCCAACCTTAAAGCTAATATCATTTCTTCGCTTAATTGCAGCTACACTGCCTCGATCCAGTCAATGTGCAGACGTCTCGTTGCAACTGGATGAAAAATATGAAATACTATGCCTATTCAGTGGTGAGTTTCAAAAACAACTGCCATAATCCGTTTCCTGCTCAACCTCTTTCCTCTAACCACTAATCTTCCATTCGCTGTTCCATTCTCTTTTATTTCAGATATCTCACTCTATATGGCGATTTTTGACTCTATATGTCAAAAATTACAGAAGAAAGAGGTCATTTAATCGATGGAAATCTTTGTCTGAGATCTCTTCATCTTGCTCGTTGACCTTTTTTTGCATTTGAGGCGGAAAATATTTTCCATTCGTTTAAAATTTGTCTAACATTGTCACTGATGAACCGTTTCGTTGAGTTACTTTTTGACGCTTTCAGTTAAGTATCAAAGTACAGCTTTTGTTTACGCCATCTATCATAAGGGCTGAATCAGTACCAAAATGAACTTATTGCAATATTTTTTACGGCACTTCAAGAATATAGAAATAATACTGTGAAAGAGCATAAGGTTTTCAGCATGATAATACATTATCAGCACTGATGGCAACATTGGGTGCAAAAAAGGCGCTTGTTCCTGTTGGATATCCGTCTTATTCAGCTTGCCTATCTTTAGAACTCTGGGACACACCATCTGGCCCAGCAATACGGGTTAATTTTATTTCTTTACTCCGTTATTAATTCAAACATTGTCAAGTGAATATTGTTACTCATAAAGTGCTGGGAATTATAAAATTGCCCTCTCCTTCTTTACGCCTTTCCCGCACCCTTCTTCCCTCCCATCCTACCATCCATTAAATGAGAGAGAGAATTTGCTCTTCTCCCTAACTTTGTCGCAGGAGAAATTTCACGAAGAAACACTGAAATTTAACAATTGCGCGGAGAATTTTAAACTGTTTTGTCTAACTCTCTTGTTTTCCATATTATTCCTTCGTTTTGAACATGTGTCAAACAAACTCTCTTATATGCAGAATTATCTTTTACTGATAACGGCATCAATAAGAACATTAAAAACTTTCATAATATGCACGTTATCAGTACATTCTCTCTTTCGATCATTCGTCCATTATGCAATCATTACATCCCAAGTAAACACACAAATCATAACAAAAGCTTCGGGATGAATCGTTCCGATTATCAGACATTTTGTGAATTCTGAAATTTCATCGAATTTTCGGACGATTTCTTAACTGCTTGAAGGTGAGTCTCACTTAGAGTGACCTGAACTGTAGTGATGAATTATTAGGACAAAGCAAGAGAATCAGAAAAAAAAAATTTTAATTGTTTGTGCTACCATCAAATTACTATTTTTTGAAAACTTGTCTGCAGTATTATGAATGTAAAGATCAAACGCTTGTAGTCTGCAGATCATTCTATTAGTCGCAAATCGATTAGTGGAAAGACTCATTGGAAAAGAATGGAATTTATTTTCATTGTTTGCGGTCAGGAATTAACACGAATATTCTAATAAGAAATTTTTCTCGAGTTCACGAATTTCGGGTTTCTCAATAATTTTGTTCGTTCGTTATGACTCATTACTATTCGGTGGCCAATGCTCATAAATCTACATCTCACAAAACAAAAAACCTCTCACCTCTCTTCAACAAGAAGAATTGCAATACTTATGAGCACTATCATCTATTGATTTCACGCAATCTCTGTGATGATCAATGAAAAGTCTTCTTCAACAATGTTTATAAAAGGTATTGCAGGAATATTGAACATTTGATCAATATTTTTCGACAGAATTTTATTATTTCTTTCATTAATACGTTGAGCGGTTGGTTTCCATAATCACAGATTATCGATAGTAAAAATTACGATGCTATCTATGTTCAGTGATTGGCTTAGCAATAGATGAGGACTAAAGAATTCTAACTGACTACATATAAATTATGCGACTTAAAAATCAGCCATAATGACCATCTTCAAGTAAAGATTTTATAAGTTTGCAGATGCTCTACCATCCTAATAGTACAACTGGCTTTAATGTGGTCACCAAAACAATCAGAGGTCAGTGATGACCATATTACTGTTTTTGACACTCAAATAATAATAACTATCTAAGGGTCATATGTATTTTTTAAATGAACTATTCCACATCTCGCGTTATGATTATTGCAATAATCTGAGCTGAAGAGGATTGCATTTTGTAGAGCTCATGCAATGAATGAGTAATTGCATACTAATCACTGCAGTGTTCAAAGATTAACTAGATTGTCTAACACTTATGACCAAATTGCCTTAGGCGATGTGCTTTTCTGCAATTTATTTCTCCACAATAATAGGATATGTTTAGAGTATCCATCAACTAACAAAGAATACTACATCTAAGCAAATAACGATCTATGTATTGATGTAAAATTTAGTCAAAATTATATTGCGTATTGCGTTAAATCTCATTATAACGAATAGTTTCCGATCGAAGACATTCAAAAATATTTGATGAAAATTAGATGGATTGCACGAATATTTATTGAAAACAAAGATGAATCCAGAGTATATAGCATGACGAACATTTGATTTATGTACAGTATTTTACGAGTATGAAACATAAAAGATCTGCCATGCACAATGAATTTGTAAGATGTCTTATATAGCGTCGATAGCAATGACCGCAGTTAATTATATTTACACAAACATTTCCGGTAAGGTATCATCAAGAATCGCCTTATGGAGACTTAAAAATTTACATGAAGAAGTACTCGGTCATTTTTATTGTTATCTTCTTATTTTGCGGTGCTTTGATTAATTTCGCTTAATTTAAAATACTAATCTTCTTAAAGGATGTGAGAATATTACACCTGACAAGTGCCAATATTCGATAATTCGTCAAAACGCAAACGCCTTCTATCCCGGCAAATATGAATCTGTGGTAAGCATAAAAATTATGTTCACAATTATTTCTGANNNCTTTACTGATTGACGATCGCAGATTTCGTTTTTTTTTTCGGGAAGTTTTTCCGAAATTCTGAAAGTATTTCCTTCAAATCACCGAAGAGTTTCCTTTTTCGAGAAAATAATCTGAATGTTTTGAGCAAAAACTTCATTGAGCGAATGCTGCCTTGATCACTTCGCCATTATGCTTCCGCTATTTTGTAAGATGCCGACTGAGTGATCGTTCAGTCAGCTGCATTATTTTAAAGTTGATAAAAAGATTCTTCCAACCAAGAGAGATACTCATTCTGCTGCCTCGAATAGGGAATATAATAAATGTGCTATGCGATTGTTTCCTTCTAACCATCAGTTGTCAAGAACATAATTTTGCATAGATTTCGCAATACATTCAAAAGGGGCTCATCCCTTTCATCTGACCACGATGCCAGATGCTGAAAAAAAAAAGTTGAAAATGCGCAAGAAAAATTAAAAGTTTCTCCGGATGAGTCAAAAAGAGAATTATATGAATTACAGCTTTGTAAAGACACTTCGTCACCAAGCACTGACATGTGGAAACCGCAGCCGACACAACCTAACGAGTCCACAGAACCACCAACGCCTTTGCCAACAACAAGCAAAGCTAGCACTTTGCAAGCATTGCTTTTATCAAGTTCGTTTTTTCACATATTTGTTTCATTTCCAATAGTTTTCAAAATCACATATCACCGGAAAGACGGCCATTACTGAATCTTCAAATTGTAATTCTGAAATACCCCAATTTGCTAAAATAAAGGAAAAAACATACAATCAATGCAGTTTTTCATGTTTGAATTTCATATGCAAATAAATCACATAAAATTCCAACCAATAAATCACTTAATGAATGCAAAAGAATCAGGAAGTTTCTTAATGGCTAATCTTTCCTGAGAACCTCGTTCTGTATTCTTGAATTGTTTATCGCTTCTTTTTGGGCAGCAATAGCACTGATGCAATTCAAATTACCATCAATGATTTTGAATTATTATGTTAAGTTCAGCATTTTGAGTTCGCTTTCTAGTTCCCAATTGTTTTTCAGTCCCACTGATCGCAGTGACATTGAAGAGGATATAATCGATCGACTTGTCATTACGCTACGATATCGAATCTATCTATATCTATGCGTTTAAATAAGTGCTTATGAGAATGAATAGTTTACTTATAGGAATAAATCAAGATGAATAAGAATAAAGAATTCCGACTAAAGAAGGTAATACAAGGAAATTTTATATGTGAAAACGGTGAAAGAATTATCGATTGATAAGCAGTGAGTATTCGTCGGGATTTATTTCCAAATAACTGCATAGTAACTCAGATACGATGACTGCATGGGTGTTTATTTTTCTTATATGGTATTCGCTTATGTTATCACTACTATTGTTATCGTCCTTCTCTTATGTTTTATTCTTTGAGCATTTTTCAATGTTCTTAAAATATTCCATCACTTTTGCGTATAGAATAGATAGATTAGGATCGCTATTATAGGTGCCTTCTGTATTTCAATATGATCATCAGGCTGCATTGTAATTTACTTTAAATGGTCAGTACACTTTTCACTTCTACAGTCACAGCAAATATCCCATATGGTCATTGCATGTTACAGTCTTCAGTCACAACTAATGGGCATTACTTGAAGATTCGAAGCTCGAGCTCAGCTCCATTGAGCAGCACATCACTCACTTCCATATTGCTTTTACAAGTGATTTCGAACACTTCTAATATAACATTTGAATCGTTATGATGCGACAGAATCTTATCGTTTATAAATATCGTACCGCAAAAAATACACGTTCGTTTTTTGCGGAATAAGATGAGGCGTGCTAGAGAAGCTAGCTTGATGCATGCTTCTAAAACTCACGCCCCATACCACCTCCCCTTTCAGGAGCTCTAATCTAGTCTAGTCCTTCACTGAGTCGACAGTCAAGAAGTGTGTGAGGAATGTAGTACACTCGAAATGAAAAACGTCTAGTCGGAAATTGCCAACAAAGAACAGAACATGCAAAACGCGTGTATATTTTTCAACCCGTCCGACCGCTCGCATAAATCGTCCTCAAGTTTTGCTTTTCGATAATTTTGAAGCGTAAAGTGATCGCAGATTTTATAGCACCTTTAGATACCTGTAGTCCACAGCTCTAACTTCATTGGCTCCCTCCTTGAATACATCGAATAATGAGGAACATAGATAAATACAATATGCCTACAAATATAGATAAATCGTAGCCGTGCTTCCCAGCCAAAGGGTCTCTTTAACTCACCTATCACTTAACTAAAGGCCAAGTTGTCTGTCGCTCAGCATACTGCCGACGCAGCAGGTACACAGCGGGAAATGTTTTTGAAAATTTAGATGTGTCCAGTCGTGAAGTCGCTTCCACTCGGGTTCCACCAATTTGGGAGACGACGGTCTCTTCATTCACATACGCCGCCCACTTCCCTACGCTTCGCTGAGATGATGCGCTCATATTTCGAACTCAACTCTGAGCAAATTGATTGCACATTTTCGTTAACATCTTTCTTTAACGTCACTTCGTATGCTCTTTTGCAAATTTGCATATGTAAAGTGCACTGGTAATTTCTTTTCATCTTTCTCCTCACTGTCTTCCGCCTCGAAAGACGCATACGAAATTCCCGATGGTTAATGAGAACATTGTCTGAAGACTAGTGTGAGCCCACAAGATTTCCGTTGCCCAGCAAATGTTTTTCCACTCAGCTACTTCGGATTCCTCCACTGCATGATATCACCTTAGCCTAAGCCACACAAAAAATTTTACTTAACGCAAGACGTTAATCATTTGTATGCGAAACCTGAATTTAAAAAAAAAACGTCAACATATGAGACCTTACACTCCATAAGTGCCGTCCACAGCTGTGGGACACTAGTCAGTGAGAGTGCCTTCCTTTTCTATCTCGCAAAATGGGGTGAACACAAATGTATAAAGATGATAGTCTTGTTGATTATGGTGAATCCACAGATATACGCCGAAATCGTAACACCCTGCTTTCCTGGCTGATGATAGTAGGTATATATAGTCCGCCTATGTGAACCAGGTTCGAAGAAATACGCTCACTCAGAGACTATGCAGAAACAAACTGATTGATGCAAGCATGAATCAGACGCTCAAATCACTGCCATAAATTCGCCTCCCTTCTCCCCCGGTCGTGCATTTTTTCCTACCTTCTCGTACTCCCAACGTCCTCCTTTTGCAATAGGCACAACTTTATCTTTACTTTGTATACTTTCGCTAAGAAAGCCCTACAGTTTCCCATCTAGTAACATCTTCACAACAATCATAAGCACGCTCAGTGGCCGATAATGTTGTGTTGCTGCGGTACATAAACATCGTCTCTATATATACTCGAAGTACAATTCACTTAATCTCACAGCAAACAATCAAATGACACATACTGTTAAGCAACACCCTCAATGTAATCAGAATGGATTGTAAAAGGTGAACTCGAAAAGGGGATTGTCAAATTTTACAACCGGAGGAAGGGTAAAGACAGATCGATAATTTTTCACTATGAGACTCGCTAATAAACCATCATTATGCGAATACCTTTGAATGAGTCTACAACGCAAATAACCGCTAAGAAAGCTATAAAATCATCCCACCTAAGTTGGTAACACAGTATTATAAAACTAATAACTGCGCAAAATCGACTCCCTACTGCGAAACCGTGCAGCACTGTACTGCTTCCTACAACATGCGATCTTCACATCGGTGGCATTTCGAATCTGATCATATGAACACCTCAGAGGTAGCTTGTCAAGGTCCACTACTGACCATAGAGTGCAGCACCTCCAATAATGATTTGCGGAATGAAAACAGTCATTCGACTCACGTCATCTAAGGTTGCACCGCTGTTGTTTTCGTGTGTTTTCGCTGTCATAATTGACTCAATATGTGTGTGATGAGCACTTAAGCAATTTTATTTTTCACCAACGATCGCTCACATCACAATGCTATATGCACTCGACACACTTCAACGACAAATAATACTGAAAGGGATCGACCACACACACACATAAAAACCCATCAAAGCAGCAAACATAACGAACGGTTTGGAAGAATGGAAGGGGGATATATTTTTTATTCGCTGATAACAATTAACTTGTGGTATGCAGTTACCGATGCAATATACAAATGGACCACAGCTGTAAAAACACCATCGAATTGACAAGCAGCGTGTCGTCTGATACGTCTCCGATAGTCACCCCTCTCCTCTCGGGAAACGAAAATTTGATATCACAGAATTGAAAAGAACGATTCACAAACACCAATATTTTCTACAAATCAATCGCTGTTTTAGTGTTATTGCAAAGGTGACCTCCACATTTATGGATTATATCTGATAAAACAGTGGCAACATTCAACACTCGAATCTAGAACCTTGACGGCCATATGTGCTTTTCAAATCGCGAGAGAAAATAATAAAGAAATCGAGCCATCTGCTCGGCGAGACAAGTTCATATATGAAAAACGAACGATCAGACAAAATGTTGTCATGCCGTCAATAATAACAAACCTCGAACTTGCAAAAATCATAAGATTCATGAAAACAGTAGCACACTCGGCTTATCTCAGCCCAACACTCCCCCCCCCCCCCCCCCCCCCNCCATCGACCTGAGAACGACATGACTGGAACTCTGTTCGCTCAGAGTGACCACACTCTAAGCAATAGAATGGAAACCGTTCGAAGCACGAATACAACACGAAATAAAGATGAAGCAACAGGCAACACCATTTATAAAGCAGTGCAAAACAGATGCTTAGATAACGATATAAAAAGAAAAATATCAAACAATTGCCAGAAAATGTTTTGCTTGAATACATCGAAGCCAACCCCTCCCAAATCCTATCTGGCCCGTGATGATTTATGTTTGCTCCCCTGTATAAATAAAATGCAAAACGTCACACGCCATAGAATAATTTGTATTCGCATTGGCTTTACGTCATCCAAGAAAATAACAGACGAGCGGGGGAACGGAAGATAAACACTTCAGTAAAAACCATCTATTTTAGAATTTACACTAAAATAAATTATGGCCAAACTTGAGTTCACATTTGTAGCAGACACGTCGGACTTAACCACAGCCGGTTATCGATGGGATAGCAAAGTTCACCTCCTGTGACCACTTCAAATGCACCGTTGATTGCTAAATAAAAGCAAAATCATCGCAGCTTGCTTAAACGCTATGTGGAAATCACTCGAAGCTTGAGAAGAAATTTTCCGAAAAAAAAAATCTCTGAAAGTTTTATAATAATTTAGAGCTGACGTTGCAAAGCGAAGTGAAGAAATACGAAAATAATAAATTTAAACATCCCAGCGATTCCATTTCTCTCTACTTTTATATAATCGCAAAAAATATTAACTAATTAGGAACAAATTTCAACCGAAATTTCATCGCAAACAAACCGAAATCTACTTCATTGACAAATGGCATTAAAGGACGATAGATGACCATTAACGGCAATTTCCATCACGACATTCGATCATTATTCTTTCAATCTCGATTCTCCAAGTTTCCATAAATACCCATAGGAAATGGTACAATTGGGTGGACACTATTTTATATAGCGAATAATTATGCAAAGCAACACAACATGAATTAATACACTTAAAAAGAATATATTTTGATTGCTCCAATTGGACATCAAAATATTTATACATTAAAAAGGAATTTGTCAACCCTCCCATCAATGATTTCCTCATAGAAGCACTCTACCGTGAACTTGTGAATAAAGCCTCTACCACGTTGAATAAAGCGACAGAATAAATCGGCGAATTTTTTGTGGCTAATTTTTAAGTATTTATCGATTATACGCTTCGATAGCAAAAACACATCTATGCACTAATCAATACAAATCACTCACATCGACTACGAACTAAACGAAAAAAGTAGTGATGCACTCACGAATAACCGTCATTCATGCAGTAACCCCTGCTAGACATCCAATCCGTTCTCTCTCTCCCCTCTCTTTCGTCCCATAAATCATGTTATGGCTTCAAGAAACGACCCTAAGCTTCAGACCATCAATAAGCTGTTAAGAAAGGACCACACACGTTTCCCTGCAAATGTTTATCGTTTGCAGATAGTGATATGATCGCTTCAAGGGCAATTCTTCCGGAAGACCTCAATTCAGGACGGTAACAGTGCAACCTCAATCCCTGTATGCTGGCAGCTGAAAGTTATCTGTGTTTTTCTGATTCAAAACAAGATTTCACATATACATTGAGATAAACACCACGCTTCTAAGCAAACAGAGTTGACATTTGAACATCGACCTATCCAAGATATAGAGCTTCCATAGGCGCTTTTGAACGTTCTACAAACTATCAACAGGTCTGCCATATGGCACCATACTAACAACATTTGGTGACCCACAAATTTACCATTATTTCATTGGTCATCCGACCGTTTCCGATGGACTTTAAAATAAGACAAACCTTCGACTAATTCCCTTGAATAACCACAAATGAAATGTTCCTCTCTCCTCGCTAACATGACTCCTTTAAATGGCAACTCTGTGATTCCATAACGTTCACTTGAGGCTACGATACACACAGAACGGATGGCACAGCCCTCCTGTCCAACTACTAATGAAAAATTAATGCGGCCTATAGTAACACAAATTATCTTTTAACTGACAAATAAAAGCGGATGTTGAATGACTGGGTGGAACACATAGTTCACAAGCTGAGAACATAATGCGCATCGCGAAGAAAAGTGGGTAAATGCTCAAAATTGAAGAAACTCATCGAGTGCTGCTCGAACGATTGCCGCACCCAATCAGATCGCAGCCTCGCAAAACGCCTTTCCGACAAATACAGCGGTTTGCCACGTCTAAATTCATATAAGACATCAAAATTAAACTGCGAAGTATACATGCTAATGGATGGATTGATTTTGGCATTCTCCCCTTATAAAAGATATATAATTAAGAGAAAGACGGGCTAGTATTTCTTGCCCCTCTCCGACAAAAGACTTCTAGTTGAAAGAGGCCAACATTCAAGATGTGATATATTTCACTTCTATAAAGAGAAAACGCTCCTCTCAAAGCATAGGAAGAACTGAACACTTTTCCGTAGCAAAAAATATTCTCCAGGGAATAGGAATAAAACGGAAGATCGGCGTCTTGTATTCAAGAAAAAATGATGGTATGTTCTTGCGCCATTGAGTTTTTACGCAGAGCTCCAATATGAATGCACACTTGTGACCGTCAACCAATGATAGCAGAAGTATTAATTAATTAAAGAACGAATGAAACTGGAATTTACAGATCTCTAACAAAACTGAGAGCCGCCTCATTCAGGAAGAAACACTACAATACCTTTAGGCATGAAAGATTCCTTGGAAGGTGGACAGTGTAGGGACTTCAATCACAATCACACGCTGCAAAATTTACGAAGGTGTTAGAGTACGCTGGCGAATGATCAAAAACCCCAACAAATATGTTCAAAACCGAGATGGTGAAAATTCAGCATTGTAGCAAAAGATGGAGGAGATATTAGGAGTAGAGGAGGGGAAAGGGAACATACAAGCCAAACCAGTGCATGTCAACAGCCATATTACTACTACCGCCTCCTTAGGTTTAAAAATTGCAATATCGCAAATGCAGTCAGATGGGCAAATAAACGTATAAACACATATAACCCTGCGATGAACGGTACTCAAGAAAAAAAAAGGAAATGAAAGAAGTGAAAGTGCTGACTTCAAGTTGCGATCCTCCTCTCCATGAGCATCCAAATAAACCGATCCCCAGAGTGCGGCCTTATGCCTCGTTACGATCACAATCAGCGAGGTGTTCAATGACAAGAAGCATGCCACTCCACTGCCGCATTGTATCGCATGCTGGAGATGTTATATTCATAATGTATAATATTGTTTTGACGATTCGAAGATTCGCTCTTTTCTCTCATAAAAGTAACATATTAATAATTAAAACAATAAGAATTTATTTCTATCTCAACATTCCTCTACTCAAGAAATAAGCGAATCATGGCTGCATAATAAAAAGTAAAATCGACAAATGCTTTGAAGTGCTCTAAACAGGGCGCAGTCGCGACCTTTTCTCTTTGTGTCACCCCTCCCCATCCCCTCCCCTCCCCCTTCACCTCGCCTTTTCGAAATAAATGAGAGAGGCCAACTCCTCACTTACAGGAAATTTAAAAAACATCACAAACATTCTCTCCTTATCGTAACCTAAATTAACCAACGACCTGCCTGCATTAACGCAACTAAACCTTTCGCTCAACTCAACTCTTACCCTCTTCCCATGAAAAAAAAACACTAAACAACGAACTCTTTCAACTTCGTTGTCGGGCATCATTCCACCGGTCGATGCAACACAACAGGTATCAAGGCAGAGAAGCTCTGAGCACAGCAGACATATGAATGGATTTCGTGGTATACTACCACAGTTCACACAGGTGCGACCGAAGAAACGTGAGAAGACATCATCGTAGCTCGATGGTAATTCCAATAACGTGAAACGACGCCATATCAGTGCTTCCATTTTAAGAGTCTTAAATGAGAAAA
The DNA here is from genome assembly GCA_022844705.1 of Toxascaris leonina. Lineage (NCBI taxonomy): Eukaryota > Metazoa > Nematoda > Chromadorea > Rhabditida > Ascarididae > Toxascaris > Toxascaris leonina. Next base: position 66,587 of record JAARMF010000057.1, read on the forward strand.
AAAAAACATTTGAGACGACAATGCGATAACGAGGAAAGGGAACAGAAGGTTTCCATAGGGAAGCGACATATCGCAGGTAATTTCATAATTTCCCTTATTAAAACGCTTCGTTCGATAACTTCATTTCATCAGCTTCATCGTATACAGCAAACCATAGAGATATTCCGTAAGCATTTAAATCTAGACTTACCTATATGCTCAACGATATTGCCATATTTCAATACATTAACGCACCTCTCAAAACATGCACGGATAGATTTTATAATATACAAATCAAAAGCGCTATAAATCAGATCTTTTAGTGCAAATATACACATCAATTGATGCTGCTCTAAAGTATCTTCACTTTCCTTTACCATAAACATGCGTAAACCTCTCCATTCTCTCAGTGCCTCGTTTTTCTAAGCAAATGATGCTCTATTAGCTCGCTCATAAAGCTGCCATCACATAATAGAGCCAATCGTAACCGAACTCGATGTCATCACGCACATAAACTCCACTCCTCCCCTTCAATGCATTAGTATATCGCGGCAAAGGAAGTTATAGAAGCATACATGTGCAATGAACGGTATCCACCTCGATATTACCTCCACCCATTTATTGAGAGATGCTATTGGCAGATAGCTGCGAGAAAGCTGCTCATCACCTATAATAAAGTAATAACTGATGTTTAAATACAAGATTACTTGCGAGTCTGTCACTTTTACTTCTTATCAAATATCTACTCCTTCATTCTCCCTTCATTTCGACACTTTTCGGACTCATAAAAGAAAAACCATTTCGTTCATTTCTATTCTTTCCATCCTTTTCAGTCCTTGGCAGATCACCTTTGCCACTCATAGAAAAAACGAACGGAAGATTCAAATGGAATTTCTTCAGAAAAAGTTTCGCTGTTTCCCTAAAGGCACCATAAACTGTCAAACTAATCCCTCGCCTTTCTCCCCTCAATAATCTCTCGAAATGATAATGAAAATATATAAAATTTAGCTTGCAACTTTTGAGTTAGTTTATACGACACCACTAAGTGGTCGCTGTAAAAGTGAAAGAGGGTACAACACCAACCTGTGAGCAAGTGGTGCACCTCCTCGAGTGTTGCATGCCCGATACGCATTTCTGCCGATAATCGTTTAATGCGACACTCATGCCACAGTTGCGCTGTATATCGTGACAAATCCGTGCATGCGTAACGCATCGCAGCCACTATATCCACTTCATCCTGCAATGAGACGTCAAGCTTGCACCATCATGAACCTTAACGGCATCGAAGGGTCGGAAAATTTCATTTCCCACCCGCTCTTGCTGGAATCATTACATCGCCTACGATCTCCCTCAGCACAGTCCCTGCAAAGCATGTCATTCGCTTTTTGCAAAGAACCTGAAGAAAGTCACGTAGTTCTTTTTTGGCCAAGGCCGGGTCATACATACGGGATGGTGGAGATGAAAGAGGTAACAAGTGAGGCAGCGATTTGCAGCACCGCCTTCTCCCTAAAATCTGAAGTTTTCTAGGATTCACTAGGTTACAAAAAGAACAATAACAAATCGAAAACGGGGTAACCCTCAAAACCCCGACAGAACCAACCGTGTTTTCCATCAGCAAATCATCAACGTTGACATGTGGTTGTGAAAAGAGCTTCCTCATGACAGAAAGCGCAACACTTGCAAGCACCTGCAAACATTTTAAGATTACTGTTCTTGTCTGCAAGACCAGTTGTAGTAAAACGAATCACCTCTCTTTTACGGCCCTAGACTATAGACCGGAAAAGATGGAGAAGGGATGGGATGTGTGACTTGGCGGAGAGATGCGTCAAGATGATTAACAGTAATGTCTCCAGGACGTTTTGCGCTCGCTCCTTATTGCGTCACACAGTCTTTGATAAGAGTAGAGAGAGGAGAGGGGGGGGGGGGGGGGAAAAAGGAGGAGAGGTCCCGAATTTGGTCCCATTCAACATCGATTAACCCCACGACAGGACGCATCATTGCGGTGACATAGAACACACTCCCTATGCATCCCTTTGCCCATGATGTAAGCTCCATTCACGTTCATTAAATATTTCGCGCAGTAAAACTCGAGGAACTGGCAAGTGAAAGAAAGAATTCGTCGGCAGTCGTCGACAGGAGGGTAAGTTAATGCTGACCAGAATATTAAATGAACGAGCGTCTATACTGGCGACCAATGGAAGCGTTGTCCGCTAACGAGCACAAAGCCAACATCTCTCAGTTGCCACGCGAAAACTCTATTAATTAGCTACCGTGGATATCTTTACTGCTTATTACTCACGTTGGTGAAGGTACGTTAATAGTAGAACTTCAACAACAAAATGCGCCATTGGATATACAGAGCGTACCGCGAACTCAAAAGGCGCCGGCTTATTAGAAACTCTGTGACGCACCTCGTAACTCATCCCCCCCCCCTTCCCCCCCTGCAGTTACCTTCTTCAAACAGATGTCTCAAGAACGAAACCTTCCTACCGTACCTCCTCAACATCACTATTATGTAAACAAACCATAAAACAACCTCCTCAAAGAAATGACAAATTACGTACAAACATATTCCCAACTGCAATTCCCAAAGATGCGGGAACGAAGATATCATTCACATTGCGTAATCAAACTCATATTGGCTATGGATCATCCCACAGCACAAAAATTACGTGAAAAGTTTAAAAACAAAAAAAGAAACACACGAACGTTATCGATCGGAGAGTTGGCTTGTGTAAACGAGTTCTGTTTGAGAACGCGCTTCATCTGCGGGATCGAAAGGTGCAATGCAGCAAGAAGGGCACTACGAACTGCCGTTGCCCATACAATCACCTCGTAGACGAACGAAAGCAACTCTAAACAAATCCACAGCATATCACTGCAATTATCTCTAAGTCTGAATTCAGCTGATATCCCCCCCCCCCCCCCCCCCAGAAACGACAAATTAGCAAACTTTCGAAATTGAGCAACGAAAGTGGATTTTTTCTCCATATGGCATGACGATCGAATTCCGCGACTTCTAATTTCTTCGTTGGAAAGTTCACTTAGAAGCATCAATCAATTTTGAAAACACTTTTCTACCTCAACCCTTGTTTCGCAATCCCACTATCTGAGATTGGTTGATCATTTCCTGCAATGATCTTGAACGGTGATTCTTCCAACTACTTACATAGCAATTCCATAGAAAGGTATAAACCAAGATGACAACTGAACAAGACCCATCGTACTGTCACGCCTGCGCTTTGACGCTGGGCAATTTTTTAAAGCCACCCGCCACGGTATTGTCTAATCTTAAAAAGTGAAACGATCAATGAATGCAACAGACACAGAGAAAGGATCTGATCAACGTTTACACAAAGTTAATTTCCATCCCTGCGTATATTACTGCAATCACTTGCAGGGCAACTTCGAAATAGTCATAAACGACATATCGAACTAGCTGAACGAGTAGGAGCACCCATCACTCCTCCTCTTCTCCCTCCCCTCCCCCTTCCCTGCTCTCTCTCCTTCTCAAAACACGTGACCAAATCTATGAGAAGGAGGCTTCCGAGTTACCTTTCTTATCATCGTTGACGAGGTAATCATTTGTAATCAGATAGCACGATATACGCGTTAATGCAGACTTCATGTCAAATAACATCGCTGGTGTGCCACTATCACACTCCACTTCACGACCCACACGGATCACTGCTATCTTCGCAGCAACTGTCGACTGAATAAGCACTGCACAAAATCAAACAATAATATAAGCTAAAGAACCTCAACTCTAGAAGTGTATGCAGAAAATGCTTAGTAATAACGCATTCTGTTATATTAGATTATTGAAAAAGTTACCCTTTTCATCGGACTCTGAGATCAGTCTTGTTAGTTGTTGCATTTATGCCCTATTCATAGACAAGTCCATAGGTAACCTTATAAGAAAGCATTTCAGTCAGTCATGAAAATTATTTATATAGATGTGCTGCCTGAACTACATTATCAAACAATTAGCACTGACCACCGCAATTGCATACCTCGCCCAGCATTCACTACTGCTGCTACCTTCAAGCATCAGTAACTCTCGATGCAAAGTGCACCTTTCAATATCTCTTAATTCACAACCCCTACAACCTTTAACTGCAACTGTCCTCCTTAATACTCTTCTTTTCTGCATTAGACGATCATTTTTCGTAGCGAACAAATGATAGGTCAATAGCTGTTTCGAGTCGCAGTGATCGATATTAGTCTATACTTTTGACATACTGTGAAAATAGTTATGTGCCTACTCCCGGAGCTATGTCCTCCGAACGGTGTTCGCCCAAGCCTTTATCCTATGAGCCAATAGCAATGCACCAAAATATTCAACTCACCGAAGCAAGCACTTCCGAGTCATCGACGTTCTTCGGATCGTTCACATCGGAGACATTTACCGTGCTCTCATCCTTATCAGACGTTTCCTCCACTGCAGATGCCTCATATTCATCGTCAACCTCAAAACCATAGGTCAGCTGTCTCCACTGATACTTCGTGAACGTTATATCGCGGTCGGTCCCTTCATATCGAGCCGCATATATTAGATGTTCTGCAAGAATAAATATAAATAATAAAGTGTTTCATTTCCGCTTCAAATATTTATTTGCCCAATTTATTTTTCAATGTTGTTTAACGATGCTGAAAAAGGCAAGGAGGAGGTGAGCAGCTTAAAGTATATCATGCTTTCATTATCAAGCGCAAAAGTTCATAGTGAGGGAGATGCATTTGAATTTTGAATTTTTCCTGAAAAAATATAGAAAATGTTGAATGAATGCAACGCTGAGATCGAATTCAACTACAGCCATTTCGGTAATATTTAAAAAAATTATGTGGCTGCACATAAAAAAAAGGACAAGGATCATCTCTCCTCTCGCAGTGCATAGATATTGCTGGTTGCATATGGCACAAAATAACTGCAAATAACTGCTGATTTTTCAGCCTATCATACCCGCCACAAAATCAGCACTATAAACACTGTCCAAGCAGTACATTGCAAGGTTTCAACAAAAATGTAACGAAATACGTTGATTCATCTCACAGCAGAAGCTCACCACAATGAGGCTGAAGCCAACAAAAGTGTACATGACCGCAAGCCGCTTGAAACTCGATTTATGTTAGATCAAGCGGCCGTTAGAACCTTTTACAAACGCTTGTTGACAGAGCCACCATGAAAGATAATGTCAGTAACCTAAACGTACTTATCTGCAAGCAAAAATAAGTCACAGAAAGTTGCCCATTTTTAAATTTTCCGCCTAAAACAAAAAGTAAAGCCAAAGGAATCAGTGGATGTGAAAAGTTATACGACTTACAATCAATATTGCTGTAGATGCCTCAACAAATATACAAATCATTAAGCAATGAATAAAATGCATCAGCTCATAAAGAATGCCACAATCTGAAAGACTCACCAGTTGGCAGCTGTCGATTATTTCGATCACTAATATCCAACTCCGACAACAAAACGTTCCTTTCACAATTCGCCCTAAAGGAAAACATTCAAGTTCACGAGAATTCTAAAATCTATTTGAGAGTTCAATCAAATTTTAAAGTCGATAAGCTGAACAAAAATCTGATGAGAGGGAACGAATGAGCGAAAAAAAAACATTTTCTAATAGTAATTTTAAGACGAACACTAATCAGCACTAAGTGAATTTCAGTTACTGCATTCCACTAGCGCAGTAGGGAAGTCATTTAAACAAGAGGTAAGTCGTTGGTCCATTGATGCACAATGGAGTTCCGACTCTATCAAGTATTGTCATGATGAGTGGGATGACTCGAAGCGACAATGTGAAATGCCTATGTTGCTTATAAGCCGTATAACGACTAAACAGTTAACTGTAATGAGAAAATTAAAAACGGAATACACTTTACTAGCAAAATTGCGCCTCAACTAGCATGAAATCTCTCGTCGACATACAGAAGAAACGACGCCGTTTTAAAAAATATACGCCCATAACCCCCTCCCCCCTTCTTTCCACAACGAAAAGCTGTCAAGAATAGAGGGGCTTTATAGTTAAGGTGATACGGCACTTAAAACAAACAAAAATGCGCTCACTTAGCAAGCCCCAGTGTGAACGACTGTCCTTTTGAGCGTAATCTCTCGCCAACATCGCCTCTGTAGGTGGTCCACTTCTCGCATCGCATTATAAAATTTGTAAACGATTGACGATATTTAATAAAGTTTTCCACATCACTCTCCTGCAAGTATATGCCTAGTAAGAGGAATTTGAAATAGTTTATCAAATATTGAGTAATAAATATTAAGCTAACAAAATCCCCTTCAACCACTGAACTGATGCAAGCATCCTACGGCGCGAATGCTCAATTTCAAAATTCAAAGCAAAACGGTTAAAAGTGAATTAACTTCCGCTGCAATTAACCTACCCAGTGAAGAAACCTGCAAGGATGGGAACTATGAAACGCTCGCTGAAATATTCAAAAACGGTATCAAAGAGACAGAACGTCCAGATTCAGACATACTTTCCATCGCTCTAACTCCTAAGTGATTAATGCCGAAGACCTACCTACAACATCCGCATCCCTTACCTCGTGAACTATGCTAAACAATACTAAAAGAATTCACCTCCTGCAGATTTCAAGGTGCATTTCACTTCTTCACTCTTATTCCTTTAGCTTTTGCTCTTCCTGTAAACTACAACAAAAATATCTATAAAATAGATAAAAGATCATTACCTGAAGTGGTGGGTTAGTTTTCCTCAATGAATTCTGAACAGCGAGAATGTTTCGCTTGAAAACACAACTCTCCTCTGACTTCTCGGCAAGATTACTCCTAAAATGTATCCCCATTTAAGAGGTAAGCATTGTTATTCCCCGCGTTGGCCAAATATAACGACATACGACCATTATCCAATCCTCTCATCACTGACGGAACCTTTGAAATATTTGATCTGTGCTTATGCGCGGAAAGATATAAAGAGGTAAAGATAGTTAGAAATTGAGTGTAAACAGTGTAAACTATTAAAAGGCGATCGATGCCTCAGTGTAACCAACTGCTTCTTATTCACCCTCTTCTAATCGAAGTAACAGTTCTATTCCAATGCACAACAAGCTAGTCCCATCTTCGTCACCTCAACAGCCCCATAATGCAACAATTAACTTGCCAACGGCATCAATATACAAAGCTTGTAGTAAACGCAGCATTCAATGGGACCTATTTATCAGCTTCACATTATACTCAATAAACTTACGTACGGATATGAAAAGCAACAAGGTAAATCTTCCATAAATAATAACCTATAACCCCAGTGTACGGGTGAAGGATAACGAAGCGAGGGGGGAGAGGGGGAGGGAAGAGAGACAGAAAAGGTGAGGCTAAAAGATTTTGAAAACGTGGTGAAAGAACCCACCGTGACCTTTCGATATCAATATCCGGTGCAAGCGGAAGTAGTCCATGTACAGGAGCACGACACATCGGACACGAAACATCAATGCGAAGATCGAGTGGATTCACACGAAGTGGAGGCGATTCCTGCAAACAACACTAATAGGAACTCTATTGAGAAGACATCCTCAACAAACCCTTTAATCGATAGTAGAGAATATATAGGAAATAAGAGAAAAATAAGAGAGTATATCAACAGGTAATATGTTACATAATTATTATACAGAAAAATGAAAAGAATGGAACAACTTTATGTGTAAGCGAAAATGCACTAATATATAGCGAATCTGTCATAATATCAAATTAAAATATAATATTTCTCACTGAATCTGTCAATATGGGAATGGAAAATCAACTGAGCGAATATCACACCAACTGCCACTTATGTAAATCTTCATGCTCATCTCTTCCAAGGTTTACCGAGCCCAAACTCATACCAAAATCTTGTAAAATATTCCCATAACAGTATATGCCTCAGACAATAAATTGTAGATTCCGCGATATAGATTTTCAGCAAATATATTATTATACACGGAGACCGATGAAGAGAGCAACGTCTCAATCGCCTTACCCAAAGTGTTTGTACGTAGGCTTTGTAACACTTCATATGTGCGAAATGACCACATGAACGCACCTCCACTCCCGTTGGCACCTGCACTAGATCTGCGAACACCGGAAAACGCTGCAACAGAGAAAATCCATAAGCCTGATTGCACCAGAAAATGGAATGAAATTCATAAGCCTAATTGCTATAGAAAGTGAAATGTGACCAAGTTCCGCCTTTGTAACTCATGAAGAAAGGAGAGGGGCAGTTGTGGAAAAGGAGTTGAGGGAATAACGGTGGAACGGAAAGTAGGAAGAGGAGGGGGGAGGGAGAAGGTTGGAAAGGAATCGAGATGGACATTTCTCAATAATGACGGCAGATAAACCCTCACTTATTATAATAAATCATAAACAATTAAAAGTTAATAACTATTTTTGCTGTCTTCAACCCTAATTATTTCTGAACTGTTAAGGAAGTGAAAAGTGTGTACTTCGCTCAAATCAGCTTCAACTGCAGATGACCAAAAATTACTGAAAACTTCTTTCCAAAATCGAAGAATTTCCAACTAAAAAAGCACTTATGGAACAATCAACACAGTTAACTCAAAATGTTACAACCGAAGAATAACCACAAAGCAGACCGACCTTTTCGAGCAGCATTCTTCTGGCCACATCACAATGTTTCATCATATTCCGCTCACGAATGCATCCATTGTTCTTGACTGTCTCTGCATCTAGCTCAAGAAGCGACGTCGGACTATCGTCAGCTGGCAACGAGTGTTCCACTGCTGGAAGCAAATTCCATTATCCATTCACCTTCGCATAAATGGGAACAAATATCTGCAGATACACATTTGCACCTGCACGCATATATATATATATATATATAT
>JAARMF010000057.1:97437-112994 GCA_022844705.1 Toxascaris leonina
GGCGATGGTGTTTCATCTTTTTCGATACGATAACGGTTTTAAATCCAGTCGCTGCCAAGGTCGAACTTAAAATGGACCCCGTTCAACAAAGCTTTTTTCCGATTGCATTCAGGCAACAATCACTTGGAATAGCTAAAAAGCTGATATTTTCGTTGATATGGTGAATCTACAAAAGAAGTCCGGCAAAGTATTCGGCACTAAAGGAAAAGCGACGTCAATTGCAGCTAAAAAGAAGAGAAAGAAGGGTCTCGATTCGAAGCAATCAATCAGTGAAAGAAGACTGAAAAAGGCAACAAAGGTAAATAAGTAATTAATGTTTCGTTATTAGATGGCACACTATTTAATTCAGTCATTTCATATGCAGATTATCGCAAAGATCTCAAAAAGAGGAATACAAACAAAAAACGATATGAGAAGCAAGTTGTATTCAAGCTAAATTGCATATGAATAAGATACGTTGTGCACTTGTTGAATTGTTTCTTCTGAAGTAATGGCATGCAAAAGATCAAATATTCCATGAAATGAAAAGAGGCAAATGTGATGCTGTGTTAGGCAGTGAATGAATGGTTCACTTCGAGTTTTAAGGGGGGAAAGGGATACCCTCCTACTCACTAAGTGGCCGAGTCATGAAATCATATAAGAGCCGTTGATTCGCATTTTACACGTCGAACGATCGAAAAGTTTTCGAGTTGTTTTTTGGATTTACTCACGATGAGTTAACAAAATACTTTCTTTGATAACATTAGAGTGTCCCAGATGACAAGCACATTACAAGAAAACCCTCACGAAATTTGCGAATAGTGTGGTGGTCATTGGTTTGAGCACTTGAAAGAAGGATATTATTGAGCGTAAATTTGAGATTTAAATGAGAAAGAGAAAAATTTGATAGATTAAAAGAAGTCTTCATTGTTAATAGTAGAAGATAATAACACTACCGAATTTCGCATTGAAATTCATTGGGGGGAATGAATTTCAAAACAAATCCACCTGTGAAAATTTGGGAAGTTTTTTTTTGCTTTACTAAAGTTCAAAATGGCGAGAGATGGAGGGAATTTTCTTTTTCTGACAAACTGTTTGTTGCGTCGATAATTTAGGGCTAGTTTATCTATTTTGTGAGAATTAAAGTGTTTATAAAATCTTTCAACCAGGCGGGTGAGGGACATGCAGAAGAAGTTGATGACAGCGGCAAATTGGCAATTGCTGAGAGGCAAAAGCGACAACGCTCATCGTCTCTTTCGTCTAGTGGAGTCGCAAAGAAAAAGAAGAAAGTATCATTTGCCGGTGAATTGGAACGTACAAAAGTGTTCGATGAATCGACCAATAAAATTAAGGTATTTCTTTATTTCATAGATATTTCTGCATTCATAATTGATTCTGTTCAGCTCAGCAGAGCTGTTTTCCTCACGTTTTCTTCAATAGTGCGTCCTAGTTGAGAAGCGGTGCTGCCATCTTTTCTTCAGTTCCTCTAAAAATTTATACTTCCATCACATCGTTCCTAAAAAAGAAAAAAAAAACTTGTCAGCCACAGTTGTAGAACAGGTGTTTTAACTTGTCCACCCCCTTCTCCCTTCTTTCATTCTTCATTTCTAAGATATGATTTGCAGTAGGGCGGCTGAAATGCTACATCACTGTTTGTGTTATCCAGACTTACCTTCTTCGTGAAGCTTTAGCCAAATGTAATTGAAATAGTCAGTGGTTATCTCGATTTGTAACTGAATAGGGCTGATCGATTGCGGACAGTGAAAAGATTTGTCTTTCCATACGCCCTACGCTTCAAAGATGTCCTTGAGTCGCCGCTTGCAATGATGAACTTCCTTCTCAAGTGCTCAGCCACATTCCTTCTCCAATTTTTTGTATTTAGCGATGTTAGTACTCTTTGAAGAATCAGTTGCCGTTGTTAGAGGAGAATGGGTTTTTAGATATCATCACACAGCTTTGATTTCACTAGTGTATTAGAAAGGAGTGTCCAACCCTGAATAAGAGTCATATCCAACCTCTTTGGGTTTTATTTTTTGTGAGAATAAATGATATTACCTAAATGATTCTAATTAAAGAGTGTTCCTTCAAGTGCTTCTCCTGGTAAAAGTATCTTATCAACGAAAGTGAAAACAGTGAAGAAGGCGAAAGAGGAAATAAACGATTCCCAAAATGGATCGCATACTGTTGATGATGAGAGGAACGCCGTGACGAAGAGCAAGTCAAATCCGACTCCAGATCGAGCAGATCGACGAAGGCAGAAGAAATCTGCAGGGTTAGACAAGACGAGAAAATTGAACGCGAAAAAAATACAGGTGGGAATTTCCTCAAATCCTCTTGTCATACCTGTTTTCAACAATTTATAGATTTTTCTGTGTGATTCACCGAGGGAATACGCTGCATGTTTAGGTGTTTTTCGTTGTTCTAGTGGAATAGTACTTTTTATTTTCAATAATTCAATGAAATAAACGGAGCTGGAGTATATTTTAAACAATCAAATCTATTTGAGAAGATGGTTATTTTCCTCTCTCTAATGAGGTGGGATCCTTCCTCCCTATTTTATTTGCGACAATTGTTCTACCGAAAAGGGAGTCCACTCGGTTATTCAGCTCACTGTCAAAATGTTGTCCTTGTCAAACCTTCACGTCATCTCTTTTACTCGTGTGTCATTTCCATTTGCCCATTCCACGTCCTTTCCTCTACATCCTCTACTGATTCCTCCACCTCCTCTTCCCCCACCCCTCTCCGCTCTATCCCACCTTCGGTTCCTTCAACCCTCAGCCTTCATTATGCAATGTATTTGCTTATTGGATGCATATTACCTATTCAGGTGACGCGCAAAGTGAAAGAAAAGTTAATGGCAATGACACGTAAGGAGCGTCGTGAGTTCATCAAACAACTGCAAAGGAAGCGGAAACCTAATTTCGAGCTTGCTTTACAGTGCAAACGCCTTTGGGAGAAAATACGTAGGTGAGTTGACTATGTCTCTTTATGGATATTTACGGATAGACAGTCCTGTTTGTTTTTCATCGAGCATGAAGTAAATGATTTTGTTTTTTTCCTCTTCATCACTCCTCGCTTCAATCGTCGTCTAACTGGGCTCAATCACCTAATCACGTGCATGTTATATTTAATATACATATATTAATGGTAGTGTTGCGGCGGGTTGGCATATCTCATACATTGGCTGCTGTATGATATTTGATTGATAAGTTAGTGATAAAGGTGCAAAGACGACAGTGATCCACGGAATGCCAGATTGGGCATGAATTTTGGGTTCTATGAGGTTGTTGTGAAAGTCGAGAATTGAGATTGTAATTAGTTGAGTTGAAGTAATGAGATGACTCTAGCTGATGTGATTTCATTGGTTTGTAAAAACCATTGAATTTTCGTTGTTTGCGCCGTAATTAGTCAACAAGAAAGAGATTAATGTTTTGGCCATTAATAGTGATAATATGTTTTGCAGTTCGAAGTGCAGCGAAGAGGAACGTGATAGAAATGTTCATGAGCTGTATGGGTTGGTGAAAGGAAAGGCGAAAGAGCTGATCTATGCACATGACACATGTCGAGTAATCGAATGCCTCACAAGCCTTCCTAAGCCGAACTTACGCACACTGCTTTTCGATGAGCTCACTCCTGAGATTGTACGTATGGCCAAATCAAAATATGCGAGGTTCTTCGTCAATAAAATGCTTCGTCATGGGTATGATATTATGCTTATTGGAGTATCTCTTCGCATATCACTATAATTTTAATGAATGCTAACTTCTGATCGAGGGACAGATATATTCGTCGAAAACCTTTCAGTGGGGATGTTAGTGATCAGCACTCATCTTCCAAGCATTCGTTTAGAGTCGTATCGTTTTCTTTTTTTTATTCATTTGCTTCAATACCCCCAAATGCGAATATATCACTTGATCACTTGATTGACCGGACTATCGAGCGTCGATGACGCTGCCGGTCACAATGCGCTTCCATTAGGGTACTGAGACCCGTGGTTTTGCATTGTTGCAGCCAATAAGTGACGCCACCCCGCTGGCCAGGCGAGCAGGCCTTTTCACCGCTTACAAATGATCACATTGATCACATTGAACAGCTGTGATTTCATCGATTTCGTCGTTGTCTCCATCGATGCAGCTGGCAATTTTTCCATCTTTCTCGATCCTGAACTCGCCGCGTCCTAGCAGTGCCATGTAGAAGTCGAAACCCCATCTTGTTGGCAGTCTGCCGCGTTCTTGCTTTCCATATTGCCGTGGCCAGTAGTACATCGCCTGGTGGCCGGCCTGCTGGCGACGTAGGTTTCGGTTATTCGGAGTTTCCTTCTCCTAGCCTTTCTTCTTCCACGAAGTACCTGCAAGGCAGCAGGGGCTGCGATCTTTTTCGGCGGATCGTACTCGCCGTGATGCGAAACCGTCATTGGGTAATGTGACCATTTTTTAAGTGTTGGCGCGCCACCGCCAACCCCAGTCACACCCTGATGAATTTCGCCGTCGGTTGGTTCACGCCTGCTTATTCTGCATATTCGCAGGCGACCGTCATATCTGACGGTCCTTTCGCGACCCTTCCACCATGTCGAGCTGAGCGGCAGGAAACACGACCGCTCAGCAACCACCCACCGACGCCGACAACCAAATGCGAATATATACAAAACTATATGAGTATGAACAGCGAGAAAAAGGAAAACATTCGCGAGGCTACAATTAAGGCCAAAAGATAGTGCGTCAACGCAACGATAATTATTATTGTAAGCTCGCAACAATTCACTTACAGATTAAAAGTTGACAGAGTGAGTGCTATAATGAATGGAGTGTGGAATTCTAGTTTCTCGTCAGTTTGGCATAGGTTCGGTAGTACGATTTTTACCAATTGTGCTATATGTTGTGGTGTTATATGACCTTTAGATACCACATTTTTTAAAAATATTGATGGGGATACTGCTGCGAAGAGCTTCATGAAAAAGATGTTTGGAAAGGATAGGTATAAATATTATATAAACCTTCATTTGAATGCGGTTTAAGAGATGAAGGTTTTTTATTTAAAAATAGTTAGCTAAGATGTTATAAATATGGGTAGCACTATACCTTCGATTCATACCACCATAAGGGTGTAAGAAGCACTTCTTTTAACGATTAGCAAATAGAGGGGGGTTCGTATAGGTGATGAAGGCCGATTAATATGGGGTGAATCTCATTCAGAAATATTTGACTGTTTTAAGGTCGGCGATGCAACGAAATATTATAATAAATGCGTTCCGTGGTCACTGTGTGGCATTGATGCGGATTTCATGGGCTGCTGAAGTGCTTGAAACGGCATACAACGATTATGCAAACGCATTGCAACGATCGAATATTGTGTGCGAGTTTTACGGAAATGAATTTCTTCTTTTCAAGGTAATTGTGATACTTCGTTTTTGTTTCGCTGATTATTTACATTTGTGATAACCGGAGAGGAGAGGGAGTAAATTGAGTGAGGGAGGAAGGGAATGAGAGGAATAGGAATGGTATGCCCCTCTAGTCCAGTGCTATGGAGCACCGTTCTAATAACAAGGTATTGTTGTGATGCGAGGTTGTTTCTACTAAACAAGTTAAGCCAGGCAGGCATCTCTTGGCTTCATCAAGTATATGCTTACGATGGCTTGTGACGGCTGACCAACAGCTTCATCAAGTACTCCATATAAAAACATTATTTAGCTTCGTAACACGGATAAACGGTTTCTTTTCAAGGCACCGAGTTACTGTATGTCTAGTACATTAACCTCCTGAAACAGTCCTCTCGTGAAACATCTGCTGTGCTTAGCAGATGTTTCAGGAGAGGACTCAATTTGAGAGACTTTCTTAGAAGTTATGGTTTATTGAGAGCTATCGGTATGAAATAAAGGTTTTCTATTTGAAAGAACTAGTGAACTTTGCGATTATTCCTTGTATATATTTTGAGAATGAATTTCAGTCAGATGACGAGAAAGTTGTGACGATAAAAGAGATCATCGAGAAGGAAGCTGCAAAGACAACGTCTATTATGAAAAGTCTGGAGGAGCTATTGAAAGATATTGTGCCGAAGTAAGGTCGTTATCATCATACGATAAGAGGGTGTGAATATAGTGACTCGAGCTGGAATCTCTGTTGGAGTTGAGAGTGATCTTCCGTGCGTTATTGCACATAATCGCATTGTCCTTGCTCACACTTTCATTTCTCTTTAGCTCCCCCCTCCCCTCTTGCCCTTGCCCTCCCAATTGTAATGATCTGGAAGGGAGTATTTGCTTAAAGAGTCAGAGAGTGGGCGTCCTGTGAGCAGATCAAGTAGAGAATGTGCATAGCATAGGTGTTATAGTTGAAAGTTCATAGATTGTATCGGCGTTTTTTTTTTGAAATCGTAAGGATGTTGATGTGGGAAGAGCTGGGTACCCTATTTGAAGTATTCCTCACTTTCATTACCATTTTTTGATATCATTTCAGGAGTCAGTTGAAATTGAGCCTAACACATCGCCTTCTAAATGAGTTCCTAACATATTGCAATGCGGAGCAAAGGAGTGAAATGATTGACTCTTTGAAGGATCGAATCCCAGAGGTTCGACTTTTTTATTTTCTTCAATAGTCAGCAAAAATTAAATGATTCCGGATGTGCTGGATTATTGCAAAGTAAATTGGACGTTTAAAATGATTGTAGCATAATAGAAAATGTAGTGATTATAGCATCGAAATGTGAGATGATTTTGTTTATATATTGTAGATTGTACACACAAATGATGGTACTCGAGTGGCATTGAAGTGCATATGGAATGGAACAGTGAAGGAACGAAAGGTTTGTTTTTTTTTCATTTTTAATTACATTTTTTTTTGCATAATTTTTATTCCTTTTTTTTGATCGGACTTTTCTTTCGGATGCCGAGAGAAAGAATAAAATAATGTAGTAAAATGTGATCACAAGAACTTTGTTGAATTGGACATATTGGACGTAATTGTGCATATTGCTCGTGAAATTCATAAACTCCTTTATGAGTTCACAATTTCCCTCTAAGTGAAAATGTTTTATTTGAGTTCATTTCAGATGATGGTAAAGAATTTCAAAACTTTCGTTGTGAAAACATGTCTCGAGGAATTTGGGCATCGTGTTATTATTGCGATATTCGATACTGTTGATGATACGGTACTCGTCAACAAATACATCGTGCAGGTTTGTTTCCAACCTTCCTTTGATGGGTGCGATTCTTTTTTTGCCTTTATTTCGAGGATGATTTTTGCTCGTTTTGATTTCAGAAAGTTTTTCTGAATGTCTCTCATTTGTTTCTTATTCTTTTTTGCACCTCCCTAGGGATGGGGGGGAGGGGGTGGAGGGGGGAGAGGTTTCTATTCCAGTCATTACGTTGTGTTGGGGACCTGTAAAAGTGTAGGCTGACATTTACTGCGCCATCGTATGGTTCCGAAAATGAGCTTTCAAGCTGTTTTTATAGACGTTATGAATAATCAACAATGCATCATATTTGTATTTCGACCTTCGGTCTTTATGCATTTGTTTGCTGGGTGGAGAGGGATCGTTTTAAAAGATGCGCTATTTCATCGTTTCCGAGTGCCGCATGCACCTTGTTGATTTGTGCGAAAGACATTGTAAAAAGTGCGTATCGTATGCGCTTTCCAGTTTATTTCCAACTTCATTGGCTGTTTTTAGCGGATAGCAAAGGTATTGTAGTTGTGCACTTTCATTCATACACCTGTTCATATAGTTAGACAAAGCAATGTAATAGACAATATAGATATTTCGACAACAAAGCTGTATGTGCATTCATCGACAACCTCTTCGTAACCTTCCACCCGTTTAGCCACTTCGGTGATTGCAAAGAAAAGAGGGGAGGATGCAGAAGTTGAGAAATGTGCAAATGATAGGGAACAATTCGGAAATGTGGAATAGAATAAAAGAGAGAGGAATATTGACACCGGACGGTCATCTCATCACTAACAAAAGATTTCCCAAACTTGAAGGAGTGGTAAGAGGAGAACGAGGACTGGGCTGGCCGATGTGTTGTGTGTTGCTTTGAAAAATGCAAAACCCATTGGCATGTTGGCTTTTCATATCTTAAAGAAGGCTATTTTTGAGGAAATAGCGAACGACGTTCGTACGGTTGCGCTAAGCCGATACGGTGAGAGGGTATTGCATTATTTGGTACATCCTCGTGATCCACGATATTTCGGCAAAGGATCACTCGATATTTTCAAAGAGGTCTTATCACTTTCGTTTCTTTCTCTCTCGCAACTGTTCACCTCATGAGAAGGCCAACTAAGATGTGATGCTAATGAAGAAGTGATGGCTCGATTACACGTGCGAGTGTAATGTCTTCTAAGCTGTTCTGCAAAAAACACATTGTGTTCTCTCGTCCACATGTGTACCTTTTAAATGATAGGTGATGACTCCAATCCTAGCTCAGTCATTTTCAAATAACCTTTTAGCATGGAATGCTTTTTAAAGTTGGATGAACAAGTTTTTTATTGCAGTCGACGCAAACAATTTTTATTACTAGTAGATGACAACTGTATTGTGGATATTATTGACTTTCCTGTTGTGAATTTTCGTTTATTAGAATTATCTTTGGGACCATTTAAAGATGCTTTTCACTGAGGAAAGGCGAATTATTTCCAGCCAAGGCAACGTAGTCGCTCTCATAGTAGAGGACACTTGCTTTGCAGAATCTTTCACGCGAAAGTATGCCACTTCTTGTTGCTTCACTTCTCTTAGATAATTTATCTCTAAAAAGCTATATGAATTTCTTAAATTAAGTTTTCACTTGCTTGGGACCGCTTGAAAATTATAGCGGAGGGGGGGGGGAATTCAGTTTCGATTGGTCCAAATTTCAGTAGAATGTGAACTTTGCTACGAATAAAGGTATAACGTTTTGGTGAATGAGGTTATCAGCCACGATTCTTCGCTTTTAACGCGGTTAAATAGGATGCGAATATTGAACTGATTACCTCACTGAGAGTTTTCATACAATCATTTTTCGCTTTAGGGTGACAACAATGCCTACAGCAAGAAGGACGCAAAGCAGCGATATGCTCAACTGTTCGCAGGGATTGCGAAACCTTTGTTGACGTTCATTGCGGCGAATCTCAATGAATTGTTATTCGACACACTTACAGCTCTTCTCGTGCTGAGTGTACTCGAGCCTCAGAGTAAGACTTTTGCTTGTTTGTAATTATTTCATCAAAAAGGGCTTGACTGCTGCTAAGATGCACGAATATACTGAGGTTATCACATTAATGCTTTATTAGCTACCTTGTTACTTAATAGGCTTACACCATGCTATTCGGTCGTATACTTTCTTTTTTTTTTCTTTCTAGATAATATTTTTAAACTTTAAGGTATTATCTTGTGAGGGGGCTAGTAGTTCAGTTCCTAATTTCTGCCTACACCCTCCCTTACCTTCTCCTCCTTCTCTTACGCTTCCCACCCCCCCCCCCCCCCCTCTTCGCTCTCCATTTATTTTTTCGCTACTATTCGCGCGAATATGGAATTGATGGCAACTAATTCATGTTTTGGAAATTCGTAAAAATTCCTGGATATTTTTTTGAAAATATGCTTTTACTTTGGGGAGTTGGTTTTAAACAAAATGGTGGCTGAATAAGAATGAGTTGATTAGCTCAGTTATTTGAAGTAATAAATTTTTTATGCTTTTCCTGCATGAGTAGGGTATTAATTGTTTCACAGAAATAGTCGATTTATGCAGTCGTGAAAGAGAATTTTATATAAAATTGGGTAATTTTTGTTTAGCCATTAATAGCTGTGCGTGATTTTTCATTGGAAACTATTGAATAATGTGGTGATGATTAATAGATAGCGATTAGCAATTTAGAATTACTGATATAAGTTGTTTTGAATGGTTTATGTGGTGTATAATTCCTCAAGATGAATCAATTCAGGGGGATTGCTGGAGGGTTTGCGGTCATTTTTCTTCTTTCGTAAAGAGGGGGAAAGGGGAGGTGAAGGAAATTTTTTTGTTTACTGCCTCACTTGCACTTTCTGTCCCTCATTTATTCGTCAGAACTCATCGGGGTGAATTAATGTTGCGTAGTGTATACAGTTTAGGGGTCTTTTACAATGTGTTTTCACCATTCTTTCTTTCTTAAGCATCACAAGAGGTACCGATGAAGGCATCATGTAATGTCGAACAGATTTGACCGCTCCATTCGCCTTGTGCGAGTTGAGTCAAACGATAGGCTTTGACTGATGGATAGATAGGCTTAGGCGAAGATCGGTTGTCAAAAATGGGAAACTTTAATAGGTGTCCACTAATGGATCAGGAACGAGCTTTGATTTAGGATGAGATCATGCTCGCTTGCAAGAATATCCAATTGGTTGGCATCGCCCACAGGACGAGAGAATGGACGAAATCCCTCAGGGCACCATAAAAAAGCGTTCGCAGCCTTTTTTTATGTTCTATTCGTAGTAACGGATTACAATCGCGTTTTCAGATGACACCGATTTGTTTGAGCGCACAATCGATGATGAGGATAGAAGTGCATGCTATGCGGAGATAGCGAAGATCTGTTCGGAAGAATTTGTGCCATGTGATACGGAACGGTTGCATGCGATCGAGCATCCACAAGCACATTTTGTCATCTCCAAGCTGCTACAGGCCGATTCGAAATTCAGCGTGAAATTGAGCGATCATCTCGCCAAATTGGGCTCTGAAACACTTGCTTCATGGGTATGTGCTTGCCCGTAGTATACTTGTGCTAGAGCATACTTTACACTATTTTGCTCTTTATATCTTTTTGATATCGCCTTTTGCATCGCTAATAAGCCTTATTACATTGCATCACAAACACTTTACTATCGGTTCCAAATTTCGTGCTGTACCAAATCTGCAATCGACTTATCATCGATATCATTAACTCTCATAGCCTTTGAAATGTTTCGGTTTGCACACTTTTGCTACTTTCGTGATTGTTACTCTGCGAACGTTTTCCTTTAACGTAGTTTTTGAAATAATTTCCGCTTTAGGGTGTTGAAGTGGGTGAGTAAAGTGAATAATCGTTTGTTTGGTTATGTTAAATTTTGACCGTCGAGTTCGGAGTTAATTTTGTCATTTGAAGACATTTCGATCAGCTTATTTGGAAAAGCTTATTTTGGCGCTGCTTTAACAATTGTTTCAGTTTAATTGCTGATGTTGGCAATGGGTTTGTTCTATGCAAATTATCCCCATGCCCTTGGTTCCTTTTGCAGATTTTCACTCAATGAGCTGCACTACCGTGTATATTTCATTTAAAAGCTCATGCTAAAGCTTTTTTGCAGGTTTCATGCAATAGAGGCTGCTTCATTCTTTTGCATATGCTGGAAAACGGATCGGAGAACGTGAAGAAGATTGTTATCAGCTCGGTGCCTCTCTCTTCGGTTAAAAACTACTCGACGAAGGGTGCTGTTGCGCTTATGAAGAAGCTGTTGGCAGAGTAGTATGATGTTATGCTGGCATAGTCGGAATCCCATTTCTGCACCTCTCTAAAATTCAAACTTCATGTTTTCAAGATTATTCCATCTATTGTGTACCGAATTATTGATGATTTCCGTGAAACTGTATGACTCTCAATTCTAGGAGGGTGATGAAACAAAACTAATCAATAAAGAGACGTGGAGAGGCTTGCCAGGCACGATGGCACGATATACGTCTTTCGCATTTTCATCTGACCGAATTGTCAGCGGAACATAGATGGGACTCTTTCATAAATAATTATATGTGGTCAGACCGATGTAAAGTTTTCATCGTTTACTTTCTTCAGGTATTTTAAAGTTTGATATGTCAATATGAAATGTAATGTGGCCGATATGACTTGACCATGATACACTCTTCAAAATTTTAATTCACAGGTAAAGATGATGAAGTAAGTGAAAGTTTGAAGAGAAGCTTTCCGATTAGGGCAGAGGAGAGCTTCCAAATGCATAGCTTCTCTCGATGCATCATTATAGTGGTGTTAATGATCTATAAAAGCAAGGGACAAATAAGTTCGCCAGTTTAGAAGACAATTTTGCTTTTTTTTGTGGAAGCGATCGTTGAGTTGGTGTTCTTGAATGTTGTTCAGCTTCTCTATGATGACCTTCAAGCTGATTTCACTTAGAACACATTCGTAAAATAGTTTATGGCGTTTTTTATTTGCAGTAGCCAATTTGCCTCCCACACATCCATGTTTTTATCTTCTTTGATCTCTGATGATTTGCACATTTTCAGCGTTTTCATTTAAAAACCCTCTCCGGAGCGAAGATGCGGTATGAGTTTATGGGAAGGTTTGTTGATGATGGTGGATATGCGCTAGGATAGTTATTACAAATAAATGGAAGGATGTATTATAGTGGCGTAGATTTCTAATAATTTCTTTGGGCAGTCAAGGTGTTAAAGGATTGCTTGTATAACACAAGGGGGATGGGTAATGGCTGAAGGCAGAAATTTGTTGATTTCGTAGAATGGCAATCGACAGAGATATCAACAGCGATTGTTAGATGGTTGTTGTTTATTTTTGGTGATAATTGTTGAATCTGTTAAGTTTGCTGATTTGTTGTTGTAAACATAAAAGGAAATAAGTAAATGTTGGAATCCATTTGAAACTATCGTATTACAGGACTGCAATAGCGAACCGACGATACAAATTAGCTAATCACTCACGTGGGTTTAAGCTATATCGATTGGGGTATCACTTTGAGATGTTTCACTGCTGCATTTTGCGTCCTTTGCGATTCTCTTCATTATTTTAGGATATTCTGCGGTGTTTTTGAGGCAAAAAGTTCCTCCATCGTCATTGTTGTGGGCGACGTGCTGCAAGAGATTTTCAAGGGCAATTCATCGCATGTTCCATTCTTTAGTCAGAATTCCCCGACGCATGATTTAATTAAGAGTCCATTGCGATCTTTTCCGCACATAGAATTTTTCCCCTACAAATTTCAGCAGCGATATCGTGTAACAACTTCACTCATTGCTGTTTCAAAAGTTTTTGTGAATTCTTCGATTACATATAGTTGGCGATTTCATAAAGGATGGGATAATCGACTGGCGGAAGTTATATGCCATCCATTTGTCGGGTAAAGATGGACTCGATGCTCCCTGGTGTATAACGGTGAGCGTTCTGAATTTCGATGCCAACTAGGAAGTTTGCGGAAGGGGACGATAAAATATTGGTAGGGAAGTATAATGTTTCCATCAAAAATTGCTAGAAAAGTGAAATGTGTATCTGAATGTGGTGTTTGAGAGTGTTGTGTACCTAAGGTGTGACTGAATGATGTACGAAGGGAAAGTGAAAGGCCGAATGGCCGATTAAGTGATGAAATTTGCTATTGCGATGAGGTGCGGAAGTGCTCAGTGCAGGCAAATAGCCGCAAGGGGATCAAAGTGGTGCAGCATGGATTAAGCACGCTATATTATCGCTAGCAACAGCGCACATATGTGACGTATACAGTGTGTTGTGTATGCGTATGATGGTTTTCTGAAGCACTTAGCCAACAACCAACGACCACCACGACGATAACGTTGCCCGATAAATGCAATCCTCTTGAAGCACCACCCATCGCCGCCTCTCCTGGCTTTCTTACAACATACATTGATTGCCACTCTTCGAAACAACTCACTAGCTGGCTTACTTGCTAGCTAGCTCATCTGTTAGCATGCATACTGCTTACCATTTATTGTATCTTGAGCCCGATGCTGCCGCCCACTTGGGGCATTAACTACTGCATTGTTCGTCCAGCTAGGCACGTTTACTTTGCACTTAAGCGTCGACTTTGACGCATCCCATTTCTGCAGTGTGCTACAAAAGTGCTTGCCACTTGTAGTTACTGGCTGATCTATTGAGGTGTTCCAGAAATCCATACTCAGTTTTGATCGCTTATGGTCTTCATTTACTTGAATCTATTCTTCGTTCTACTACTGGTCATTTGCTGGTCACTTTGCTACTGGCCATTCGCTGGTCACCTCGCTGCTGACCATCAGTAAGTTTTACGGCCATTTGTAGCATAAACGAGTATGTTAAGTGTTTAATCACTGCGGACATTAATAGAGCGTTTATCTGTCCAAATACTACCAGCCCACTTTGTAAGCTGCAAATAACAAACATACAATCTAGTCTGCGTGCAAGTTACTTCAATATCTAAGGTGCCATAAAAATATGATGGAACTTCCCTCTTATATATGTTTTTGAGCTATTGATATAACTCTAGTGGGGATATATCTGTCAATTTTTTTCATTATCGCATCTAAACGACGGGTCAGGTGTGCGTTTGGTACTCGGTAATTGCAACATTGCAATGATTTCAGGTAGTACTTTTACCTGCTCGAGACGGGGTGGAATCTGAATTGAGCGCACTGATCAACAACTTTACTAAATGGTGTTATTCTTCAACAATTTATGCTCAACTACCACTATCCTAGTAAATCATCGTTGTGAGTTCATTGCTATGAATTTTGCATCTGCTATGGTGGTACAACAATCACACCTGCATGAGGAATGCGGTAACTACATCTGCTACAGGAACTCATTAACTGCACCTGCTATGGGAATGCAATAACTGCATCCTATACGGTCATAACGACGCATTCACCACAGCCCAATTCACTGTACTTACTGCAGACTGATTGCTGAGGTTATTGTCATTTGCTTTATTAGCGCTGAGTTGCATCGTTGGAGATGGATTACGATCCCGATGAGTTGCATTGCTTCAATGTGGATGAGAGCACATTCGAATATGAGGCATTCGATTGGGAGAATCTCACCTCATCCGACTGCAATTGCTCCCATCCGATGCACTCATATTTGGCAGTTTGTGAGGGTATCTGTGATCCGATCCTGCCATCGTTACCTCCGTTCGCTGAGGTGGCTGCACCCGCTGCGTTATATCTAATGGTTTTTCTTGTCGGAACAATCGGAAATGCACTCGTTATTTTTGTCGTTAATCGTTTCAAACGTATGCGTAACGTAACAAATGTTTTTCTCGCATCGCTGAGTACCGCCGATTTGTGTCTCATTTGGTTTTGCGTTCCAATAATGGTTCGTTATTATTGGAATTTTTATTTTTTTGCAATTAAGCAATAATTGATTATTCGATGATTTATTTCAGAAATACTTTTTTTGAATTTTAGAACGAAATTGTTTGAAAGATTTTTAAATTGATTTCAGCTGAATTTTTCGAACGAAATTCCATATCATTTATCGTTGCAAATGGGCAAGCTTTATCCAAAGCTATTTTCTTACAAACAGTGTAGCAGAGTGCCAATGGAACATTTTTATTCAGATATTTACTAATTTTGCAACTTCGTATTTCCATAAATTCGATAGACAATTTTAACAGTCTTTATCGTCCTAATGTCCGAGTTTTAGGGCTTAAATTATGTAATTATTGCCAAAAATGGCCACACCCATATTGTACGTGTGTATTTTGTCTGTGATGTGTATTGGGAGATTATTAAATGATTTCCTTGAAATATCTCTAAGTAATATCTCTTAAACAGCGACAAATTACTGAACAACCTAGCGAGAAATTTTATAAGCAGTTGTTATCACCATATATATATATATATATATATATATATATATATATATATATATATATATATATAT
>JAARMF010000057.1:113324-144585 GCA_022844705.1 Toxascaris leonina
AAAAGCAATAAAGTTCAATAAAGGACTTATGCGAACTTCTTGTGAGGGTCAATCTAAGTGAATATGCAAATTTGAATGTATGAGGAATGGTTGCAAATCAAACTTATGAAAGCTTATTGAGTGAGTGCGTAGAGAGGCGAATGAAAATTATCAATTGTGATGTGAATTAAATTGTTTAATTATCTGAGTTGCCATCCCTCACCTCAGGGAATAAACGCATTCCATAATGCGTCGAGCAATGAAAATGTTGCTAAATGGAGAAACTTTTAGCACGATTGTCTGTCTATCTCGAGCGCACTTCCATCAATTCGAGCCGCTTCTTAATAGTTCTTTGAGAGTGGTCGACTTCACTCCATAAACTGCTCTCAGTTTATGCGAAAAAATTTATTGCTTAGTGTTCTTCTTTTGTAAGAATTCACTTGAAACTCATTCGACAACACTGGTTATTTTATCCTGCTCGCTTAGCTGTCTCTCGATAAGAAGCACAATGATTTGATTATTCTTCAAATTTGCTGGAGCGCTTTTTGGTTATGAATAATCTTGAACCAGTTGAGGGGTGACGGCCTCGAGTTTTGTTGGAGCATGAAACACTGCCAATGGTATGTCGTGTATATATCTCAAAATGAATAGCAATGAAGTCTAGAGCTTCTCGAATGGTACAAACCAATATATGCTTCTGGAGCGATTCAATAAAAACCACTACCAACCAACCGCAGGTTTTGGAGTGGTTCAGCATAAACCAAAAGAACAACCACATGTGATTTCTGCCATCGTCGAACCACTGACCTTTATGGACGGATTAGACTTTAGTATGATAGCATTCACATTCTGAAGCAATTTCTTAGAAAAAGATCAATTTTAATTTACTGTAGCTCATTCAGTTTCTTCACTATAATTATGCATCTATGGGCCATAAATATGAATTGGGAAGCTTGCTATTACGGATGTTCAGTAGGCTATGCTTTCATACACATTGCTTTCAACCATCTAATTCCAGATTTCTAACTCATGTTATACGGTTCATTATTTTGTCTAAATACCAATATTGAAAAGCAAATGTTTTTTACTCTCTCATGGGCCGTCTAGCCCCGAAAAGTTTATGTTCACTTCCTTTCTTGTCAATGAGCTATATATTCTCTTTACATTTTCTTCCACGAAGTAGTCCAGGGAACTAAGCACCATCTTTACCGTTTCATTCATCGACTAATCCCGAAAATGAAACGTTCATTTTGCCTTCTTATCCATCAAGTATTCCCAAAAACCATATGTTCTCATCCACTTACTAGTTCAAGAAGTGATCGTTCATTTTTTCTTCTTATTAGAAATACATCTTTGTTTTTATCGTCTATTTCCCCAATTCAGACTTGGACATTGGTTCATCTTCATCGAGAATCTCTGAGAAGTAGGTACACCCTTAGTTTTTCGAAATAAAGTGAGGCAGTGACATGCGAAGGGATCATAGATTTTAAATGCAATACTCCTAGGCTACAATAACTATTCATAGTCAATTTTTCGAGTAAACAAAATAGTGCAAAGTGCGTTGACCTCACATGAGGTGAGTGCATATGATGAGGTACTGTTAAATGAAAACAATCCAAATATTATCGATACAGTGTCGTCGGTGCACTATGGGTCCATTATTCGAGTTAGGAAAGTTGCCGAAACAAGCCAAAGGAATTCTGAGCTGCCTAGCTGAAGAGAAAAAGACGTTGCTACAACAGTTTTTTTTACTAGGAATAGTAAGGTGCAAAGCAAGAACAAGCACCTGTTATCGAGGTTACGTCTAAATGACTCATTAAAGCATTTCCACGACAAGTGATGTTATTTATGTGCATTTGAAGAAAGATTATTTATTGAATGAGAGTGCTTGTATATGAGTGCCAAATTTTAGCGCTTGATACCTTCCTTAAGCATTCTTTACGTCGTGATTGCTAATCGTAACCTAAATTTTGGACTATTAAACCACTTCTACTTCACCTGAACGGTTGAAAATCAACATGAGGATTATAATATTGCATAATAAATGCGGTGTTCGTCTTATGTGACTTTGAACCTGATCTCAGTTTTGAACAGTTCGATAATCATAATCATTTGTTCTTCATGAGGGTTCAGAATTTTAGAAGGAGGAAAGAGTGGAAGGAAGAAAAGGAAATCGATAATTTGAGATTTAAAAAAGCATTAATTTATGGGATTGTAATTGCTTGGATCGGAATGATTTATTTCTATCTAATGCGATTTGCAAAATCCTGCTGAGTAGAATTGTTCTCTTAACACATAGGTAGTCGATATATCGCATATTTGTCTTTTTTCTGTTATAAAATTCACTTTGCAAACATTATATGGCACCATCAGATGGCAAAAAAGTGAGCCAAAGAGTAGAAATGAGAGAGAGGAACGGAGGAGGTGAGGAGGGCTAAGGAGGAATAAGAAAACCGCCATACTCATCAGTAAAAGGCATTGCTTATGAGGCATGATTGCTGGATCCGGTTCCCCGTGCTACCTGTCATTTCCAACTCATTCGTCATTTATAATAATTAGGTTAATTCAAAATTATTATTTCAGGCAATTGCCCAGTTATGTTGAAGGGTCTGAATGTCTTACTGTTGCAGTTTGTGAAGTATATGTCATATGCTTGGTTCTTGGGTCGATTCGCTTGCTATTCGGTGCATTATATTCAACAATTCACATGTTTCTGCTCAGTCCTCACAATGACTATGATCTCATTCGAAAGGCTAGTTCCTTAATTCACTATGCATCATGTTTGGACCTTTGAGCCACGGCGCTTTGGTAGAATTGGCGAAGCTGTAGTGCTGTACCATGGTACATTCATACTGCCCTCATTTGCGCCATGAGGCACCGGTGCAATCGATGCTTACACTTTCCATGTTCGATGTTATTAAGAAATTTTGTCTTTATGTACTTTGGGTGCAAAGATTTTGTCGCCTAAACGGTTTATCAGTTGAAGCATTCATAGCGGATTTTCGTCACTGGATGTAAGCATCCGTTAACGCAGCTGGCAGGGATCATTTTAGTGTAGCACAACTTGCTTTGATACAAGCATTCACAACCCTCTTCTTACGGCTTCTCGAGAAGTTGCTTCTTGTAGTGATGGTAATCATGCAAATGAGCTGATTGCCAACCTAATGCAAGTGTATTTCAAAAAATGTCGACAAACCTACAACGGCTGACAATAGAAAAAATCTAGCGATCGCAATTTTCCACTAAGGAAAAACCGACCGAAATTTTGTTATTTAATCGAAGTTCTATTAGAACATATTTTTCATAAATATAGCATGGAACTTTGCTTGACCAGCAGAATCACTCCTCTTGTAATTTTATTGCCACAAATTAACAGATGGATAACCACTTTAGAAATAACTAGCATCGATGCGACCGAAATAGGATAAAGAGCACCATTACGAGTGTAATCGAAGGGAGATAAGATTCTTTTTGAAAGGCACACATTGAAAACCATATTCAGGGGAAGTAAGGAAGGGAGAAGCCAGGGTCCAACAAGTTGCGTTCGATGGAAGCTGTCTTATAAGCACTGTTCAAAGAGCCAGCGCAGGCAAGCAGGCACAGAAGTTGACGAAAACGAAGCGCAGGCAACTAGTGAAACGCCTTAACCTGCAAATTTGATTAAACATTTGGGAAACAATGACCAATAGGTATGGATCTATCGTGCCAGTGAGGAAGTTACACCTGGAAGGGCAAACAGAAATACGAAAGGTAAGGTGATGCGGAATAAAAATAACAAAGCTTGGGTCCGTAATGGACGAATATTTCAGTAGTGTTCCCGAACTCCTTCACTACCATGTTACGTCATTCTTTATCACATTCGAGCGGGTGGGCACGTTATCAGAGGAGCCAATCAAATGCATCGTCATTTGGTTAAAGTCCTTCAAAAAATTCCCAACAATTGCCACAATGTTATTCACAATCCGTTGAGATGTGACCATACAGCTGATATCGCCGTAAAGCATGAGTGGGAAAAACTCAGCAACCTAATATTAGTTGGATTCCACAAATTTATGGGATCGACAACTCCACGTAGATCACGTGTTACCTAAACGGATTGTTAATGCCACCTAACGTAAAAATGCAGAATAACGACTGAATGTACATAATGAAACGAAGGCAGAGAAGAGCTAAATGCTATTCGAGAAGTCTCCTGAATTGCATTTCTGTATAACAGAGGGTGGCACAAACCTTGGAATAGGATAAGCAATAGCCAACAAGAGAACACTAATTCTGCTATGAACGATTCTTTGACATCGTCATATCACTCACTTCACTGACATTTACGTCAGGAATGTGAACTCCTCAAAGACAGTTCACTATCCGAATGGTTGGAGCTTCATTATATGAAAGACAACTCTTTTCCATGTCCCTTCACATGGCAACACATCATTTTTCATTCATTTCCCCGATACCTTTATATCCTCAACCTTTTTGTCGTTCATATGCTTTAATCCCATACTTTGTTCCTATTCTATACATTTTCTTTATTCGCAAAAAGATTTCGGTTTTTCTTTTTAAGCAGTTTTGATACATATTGCAATCTATAGACCTTAAAAATATTGCTCGGAAAGCGTCTATAATTTTGAGAATTGCTTGCAAATAGTAGTAAACGTGGGTTGTTTCATGATTTGATGCAAATCAATAAGAATCAACGATGGAAGGCTAAGCATTGCTCATCTTTCAAGAGAAGATGTCATAAGGAAGAAATGTTACTCCCCACTTGACCGTTTCCTTTCATTGCCCACAATTGATATCTTGAGTTCATGCTTAGAGCTGATGCAACGAAATTGGAGGCGAAAACGAAAGATGAGAATTCATCCACTTTTCATTTTTTCTTTCACTTTTGAAGTATTAACCCAAGCAACATCACAAATTGATTCCGTCCATTGATGACGTATAATCTCTTATCTGTATCCATCTCTGCCTTCAAGTGCCACCTCAACAGAGATCTTCTTTACAAAGTGTGGAACTCGCTAGAGACCTCTTCTGCTCCCTCAGTTTTCTATTTTTAGGTAATGTATGTTAACGATCGTCTGGGATAGAGTTATTTTCAGGGAATATTTGCTCAGTTTCAATTAATTAATAATCCTAAACATTCAGTCGTTTAGTTCTAAGTGACATAGAAATAAAGGTGTAGGTTTTGTGCTGAATTGAGGGATGATTACAAAGTGAGCGAAGATTTTCTGCAAAGATTGCTTGAGGTATCCTTTTCTTCTGAGAAATTGCTCGAAATTGAATTCAGCCTGAAATTATATTTGAAGCGCTAAATAGCATTAAGTTTCTCTTTGAATTTGCACTTTGATGGTTTCCGCTACAAGTAACTAACTAAGTGCAACATTTCACAAGATTTATATTTGTTGCCCTTTAAGAATTCAGTCGAACCGATCGGTGCAATTAGGCAAGTTTGAGGCTGATGGGCAACGATTATAGATCGAACATTGAGAATTCAAATGAAAGTAATACTGCACAATCTCCGTACGATGCGTATCACCCCTTTGAACTATCATCTATTGAATTACGTTTACAATGCATTCATACAAAATTGCGCAAATTAGATGAGTCGCATTTTTGAAGAAATTTCTGCAATCGGCGCCTTTAATTTGATTTATTTTTCGATTTCAAATTGCATTTGGACGTTTCTTCAATTCCGCTCAGAACTGAAATCAAATATTCTTCATAATGGGCGCATTTATTCATTCAACGTTTCACATGTTCTTTTGCCAATTTCCGCTTGCGATATAATCAAACGTGTATTGTTCTAAATTATGGTGCATGTGATATACAACGACTATTTTTGTGATATTGTGTAGGAATGCATCCGCATAAGTTATGGTGATTCCGAAATGACAACGGCTGAATTGCTGGAGTCATGTTGATGTCATGAAATCTGGCAGGCACAATCAACGCCATAGAATCACTTCATCTATCTAAACTGAAGTTCGTCTAGATGAAGGATTCGGTCAATCTAAATGTGATAAGTGCATAAATACGCTCAAAAACTGTATGCTTTTCATGAAGCATTTGGTCGAATTTTAAGCTGATCCGTCGGAGTGCAGTATACGCATGAAAGAGATTCATTTTGAAGAGGATCTGAGCGACTTGTTCGATTAGCTAGGATATGAGCACATCATTTAAAGTGCTTTATTAAATGCTAACAAACTACGAAAATAGGTGGTCTGTCGCATTACTACCTTTGTCCATTTGTCGGATATTAAATGGGCTCAGCGAATGGCAAATTGAAGTATCAAAAGTAGTGGCATTCTATACTAAGTGGTAAGTAAATAGAAGCACAACTCTTTAGGTTGGCTTGACGGACGTAACCAGTGCGAGAGCAAAGTATGTCGGCACCATCTACTAGTAGTTGAATAGATAGGAATCGGGAAATGATCTCATAAATGCATTCGATATGATACTCTTGAGATGCAATTGACGTGTTGAACACCTAGTCACTGAAATAATTTTGTTGATGTTGTGCAGGAATGAGGACAGTGTTGTTGAGTGATGCAATCCGTCTTTGACTTGATGACGTAATTGTTAAAATGATGAAGAAGAGAGTGAAAAATCAGACGTGAAAACTTGAGTGGCAGTTGTTCGCTTTAAGTCTGTACATCTTATCCGCTGAGCTTTTTCCTTTGTATCTAGCACTTTATATCCGATCTTTGAGAAGATATGAGACGTTAAATACCTACCTCGAACATAAATCGATGTAAGCCTTATTCAAGAGACCACAATGACCATTGAAGATCACTGTTGGCCTCAACCAATAAGATGTCGTCATTGTGGGATGACGTCATTTCAATAAATTCTACAGCAAATTGCGCATTATTGATTTTATATGAAATCTATTTATTCGTTAAGCTTATGCAAATTTTCTTTTTGATTTTCATCGACAAAATCCAATGCTTCAACGTTCCTCAAGGTCTATTAATTTACACCAAAATTTATCTTTCACGTCAATCATCTTCATTCATTCATCCTAACCGTCCCTCAGATTTAGAAAGAATTTTGTCGACGCTCAACTAATCGTACATTTCTCAAATAAAAATTGCTATTCATAGTTGGTTGTTAGAGTGCTGCTGCCCATAATATCATGGCAAGTTAGATTTATCACAAATTTCACCCGATGACCATCTAAATTATATCGGAAGAACTTTTTAATGGTGTAACATCCTTTTATTATTTACAGTATAAATAAATTCTGAACATTTCTGTCGATTCAATTATGTCGGCTCAATATTTGCATCATTTTAGACGTCATTAATGCGTCGTACATTGCGAAGCGAATAAAAGAAGGTACTCAAGCAATGAGGCGTAAATAATAGCAAAATTATTGACAGCAAGCTGACACTGAAGTGCAAATTGCCTAAGTAAATGCACTCAAAAGTTGTTAGAGACCAAGGTTTCGCTTTGATGCAATGATGATCATCTCATATTCGCAGTTACTGACAAATGGGTGGCAATATACGAAGAACAACTAATCTAAAATATACTCATCTAATATGATTCCTGCCAGCAATTTTTTTCGCTTCTAGGAAATACGATATAAGAAAGATTGATAAGGGATGGCATAGAAGTGCCAATAACAAAAATTTTAAATACACAGTTTTTCATTTTTAAGGCATAACTTTACATTACATGAATATTCATGAAATTAATAATTTAAGAGAAAGTTGGCAAAATTCCAAATATAAAGAATTTCAACATTACATGCTCACTATAAAGTTGCATTACTAAGAGAATAAATACTTTCATGTAAGCGCTTCTCGCATCAAATTCGTTTATAAGGCATTTAGTGTCGTTACGTCAATGAGGAAAAATTCATAGCGAGCTGGATTTCCGGTTGTTAGGGCGTCGTTATCGAATATTCTAATCTCATTTTCTTCTTTTTTTGTGCAGTTTAAAAAACTCTGTGAAAAGAAAAATTTCACTTAAAATTCATTATCAAAATGATAAAATTTATGATAGATAATAGAGTTTTTATATGATAAGAAGAAACCGATATAAATTCCTTTGATGATTTTCCTCAAATAGGCGATTAATCGCACCACTCAATTATTAATAATCTAAGTGATATTATTGCAAAATATGGAAAACAATGAACGCTTATCAACGCACTATTAATGTTCTATGGTTAAGTGTATGATAAAAAAAAATACATTCTTATAACTAGTTTCGACTGATCAACAGGGACGAAATTGGTAGGATCCTTTTGCGCCAATTGAAAATTCACTTCATTGCAAAGTTATTTCGATGGCTCATTTCTGGAAGTAATTTGTAGTGATACATCGCAGTAATGAGGTTTTGCTAGTATAGTGATGTTTTTGCAAATGAAGCGTGTTCTAATAGTTTTCGAGAGAATGTGAAATGATGTCGCATATTCTAACCGGAAGTTCGCCTTTAATTAAAACTCATGTAATTGTAGGTTGTATGGTAAAACTTATCTATGAATTTCACAGCATATTCGAATATCAAGAACGCCTCAACCGTTCCTATTGAATTTCTTCGTAATAACATTTGTGACTTGTTAGCCATTGAACGAATTGACACACATCTATACACCTGCGTATAGGCACTGATATGATGTTGTCATAAGGTAGTAAGTAAAACTGCAAAAAAAGTGCAAAAATAAGCGTTTTGTGCAATATG
This sequence comes from Toxascaris leonina, assembly GCA_022844705.1. Taxonomy (NCBI): domain Eukaryota; kingdom Metazoa; phylum Nematoda; class Chromadorea; order Rhabditida; family Ascarididae; genus Toxascaris; species Toxascaris leonina. The sequence continues at coordinate 121,992 of JAARMF010000057.1, forward strand.
CGAATTTTTATGATAACGCGTGCAGTGAACGTGAATTAATTTCGATGCTGAATTTTTGTCATTGCAATTTGCTAGCGAACAACAAGAGGGAAATAAATATCTGACTAATTCCGAGAATTGTGGACTCTCTCCTCATCCCACGTAAACAAATTATTCAAAATGTTAATCAAAGGATGGCAAAGAAATTGGAGAGCACCGATCTTGCAAGCTCTCTGACCACAACAAACGAATTCAATTGACCTCTTAGGGAGATTGAATCCACTCCATTTCCAGTCAGTTAAAAGAGGAAGCAGTTGCGAAGTTGGATGCTAGTCGGTTGAGCGTAAATTTCAGATGAGGAGAATTGAAGAAGGCGGAGATTTTATTTGAAACATTCGAATTTTAGGAACAGTGATTTAATGGAATAAAATGGGGGTAAAACCGATGGTTCCAAATGATTCTAATTGTGAAGAGATGTAGAAAAATATTTTATAGAAAAAATGAAGTTTTCTAATTTATTGCACAAATTTTTATTCGGCAAATAATTATGTATAAATTGTGTTTAGCAACAGAAATATGAAGTTTTCTTCGTTGCTTCAAAACTTCCGGTCACAGTTGTGTCAAAGAAAGCAGAAGGAAGAAAAAGTGCATCGAGCTATTCGATAAATCTACAGCTCAGGAAGGCCGCTAGCTGTAAAGGAAGTACGGAAATGTGGAATCGTCGATGAGATGTGCACTGAAGCATGACCGCTTAATTCATGAAATTTTCAATGCCACTCGAATGTGATTGACTGTATATTCGTCAGCAATTGCATGCGATTCAATTGGCAATGAAAAATAGAGTTGTATGCTCTTTGGAAGGATGTCGTTGGGGAGTAGCAGAACGAAGATCGATTCGGCAATTAACGCAATGCAATTTCAGACTTCGCCTGACCAAAATTTTCATTCGCATTGAAATACTTTTTGAAAGTAATCCACAATCAATAGGAAAACTGAGAAAGATCATTGATTCCACTGAATTATTATCGGACGAATCTAATTAAAATTGTGTTTGAGAGAATTATTGCAGTAAGCAGACGGTTTTTTTTGCAATTTCGAAACGAATTTTCTTTGCATTCAATTGAATTCACTCAGTCGATAACCGAAAGATAGCATATTGCATACTAAGAAATAGGCAGCAATTTTCGACATTAATTATATTTTGATGCCATCATATAATGCTACTGATGTGACATTAAGCAAAACTATGTATTTCCCTATTTGGGATCGTGATATGCAAAATATTTTATTCAAAAAGTGCAGCAGAAAATTGGCATTTGTTGAATATCCCAATATTTGTGGACGAATGCAAAGTAAGGACCTCAAGTTTATTGCAACATTCTGCAATCTTCACAAGCATATTTAATATGTAAGAAAGTGATATCCTATGCGTATTCATAAAGAGCAAATGAGAGGAATCTGAAGCCAATCGAACGAAGTTCCAAATTTACAAAAAGAAAAAATTTATGAATAAGAGAAATATTACTCCCAATTATCGCATCATTTAACTAAAATAAAGCTGCGATGCTATTGCTCTCTGAGATGAAACATTTCGTTGAGAAAAACATTCTGAGCAAACAAAGAAATCATCAACGCAATGAGGATGGAAAACGGGATAAATAATGATGAAATCGGTATGGAAAATATGTGAACCACACCACTGTTTGCTTCATTTCCATTTCCTTTACCTCTTCCTCTTAATATCTTTTTCACTTTAACGATTGCCGTTGCGATATAGTCTCAGGTGACTCGCAATTGTGCGTCTCACAATATCCTGCATTGTGTTATGCGACGTGCCATAGACGTTTTATGTTGCTAGAAGCCGCGCCAGAACTTTATTAATCCATAGAAGGAATATTATTGATAGTTTCGTTCCTCATACATGAAAAAGAGATCCGGAGTATGAAAGGAACTATCTCTCGATCATATATCACGTTCGCTAGCGTCATATTCGTCTCAGCTTAGATAGTTTGTCTTCGAATCTCAATTGTTTTTGAGCTTTTTCATTGAAGAGTTCGCACTCCCACATAGAATAAGAGGTATGGGTACGACTATTGATGCACAACGAAGTGACAGAACCCGATGTTGATTCACTTTTTCCTGCTATCGAAGTCCTTGTCACCTTTACTTCGAATCCATATTACCATATAATCACTCGCCCCAGCATGTTTCCATTTGAACAATAGTGTGACCGTCTCGTTATTAGCAATCAATTTAGACACTGTTGAGCCTGCCTTCCTCGCCTTTCCAAGATTTGATTCATCGTTTTGAATCAGCTGAGGCGGATTCGAATTTTTCGGATCCGCCTCAGCTGCATTTTGCACAAACCGTTTTCGCTTTCGAAGATTTTGAAAACTTCGGGACAGAAATGTTCATTCAATGTAGTTCAACAACACTAATGAACAACATTTGTTTATCGAAATCTTGATAGGTCAGAGCAGTCTTTATGTGTTGAAAGTGCAAACAGGCTGCTCTCTTATCTGCTCAAATGCTCTTTGCCTCATCATCCGGTAACCATGAGTGAATTTTCATAGCCACATTATCCCACCCATCAAAGCAGGTTCGTTTCTCAAATGGCGCCAAATTCCGGCCCTCATTGTTATGCAGCGAAAAGCATTTTGGTGAGCATGTTAATTATATGAATGCATACACGTCGATGGGTCCCATTTGGTAATGACCAACAGTTGAACTAAGACACTAGCAAAATTTTTATTTCCGATGAACCGTAATATTTAGTAATTATTCGGTTTTATCGCATTAAAATGCATAAGAGAGCAATCGGGCCACTAGTGAATATGGACTTCCGTGCCCGCATTACTGATAGAAGCATCGCAGTGACAAATAAATCAAATTACACTAAACAGGGAGGGAATGAAGCTGAAAAACAAAGGGGACGAAAATGAGGTTGTCGCCGATTTCGCAAAGCCTAGCTTATTTGGGCTGAACGTTTCATTCGAATGTCTCATTAACTATAGAGATATGCAACCCAACCACTTGCATGATGGGTGCAAGCATTTTGGTATGTTTAAGCGAATAGAACTTTTCTCTCACTGGATCAATGTGAAGTGTGATATAGGAAGTTATCCCACATTATATGGTATGCTCAACAGTTTTCATCACTTCACCTTCAAGAATTTCAAAATTTAAGCTAATAAAGAAGCTGATAGATAGGATGGACAATGGAAGAAGGCATAAACACTTCTGTATACGCTCACAAGCATGTACAAACACTCAAATACACACACGCATACATACCGATTCATTCATGCGCAGTCACAGAGTTGTCACCGCTAGCAAGCTTGTAGAAGAACGGTAATATGTGAATAAATGTGATGCGCACATATGATGAGTGAATGAGTGAATAAATGTAGGGAGCAATTTACTGAATATATAGGAATATAGAAGGAAATGAATTTGGTTTTTGTGTGATTGAAGGTACGTAGCAATAGCGTATCCGATGCGGAATATGTGGTTAAGCAGTATCGGTCGTGCAAAGAAGGTGATCGCAATCATATGGGTGATGTCGGCATTATTCGCCATTCCGACAGCGATTCGTATCGACTACAACTTCAATGATTCGTTACTCGGTGAACGTGTTTATTGGTGTGCACGAGAGTTCCCCGAGTTTTTCGGATCTTCACGTAAAACACTCAACAAGATCTATGCTGTATATCAGGTGATCGAGTTGGCTGCTTAAAGCTTAGTGTTGAATTCGACGAAATGTTCGTAGGATGGCAGCTAAAAGAAACTTCTTATACTCTCACTACAAAACTTATGGCCTCAATAATGCGACATCACTGTGACGGTGTTATTTGTGGAATGCATTTCTCTTTGCATCGCTAGCCACATTAAATGTCTTACAATTTCTGAGTGGAAATGCCTAAGTTATGACTGAGTGAAATTTATCTCATGTAATGAGCTTATCTCATCCTATCAATTCCTGAACGAACGGCAAATAAAGATGCGTTCAGTAGGCAGAGGACAATGTTGTACAAACGATCTAAGAGGCTTCAAAAAATACAACCGCAATATCTAATTATTGTTCATCTAAGCACAACTGATTGTATTAATAGACGGAAACGCAAAAAGCAAAACTCATTTCGCGATGACATCTTTCAATCGTTGTGTTTTGTTTGAAATTCGGCAGCAATTCATTTGAGGAAATTTGGTGTGGATTTTAGACTGTAAGGCTATTCGTATGATGCAGGATACTAGAGTCCTGCAAGAAGTGACGACTTTGAGCGGAAGTGGAGACTGAGTAGATAAAGTGCATTTTAATGCATACTGCTTAACCGGGCAATGAGTTGCAAATGAACGAGCGGTGTGCCGAATTAAAGCTACAAATGTATTCATATAATACAGTGTACTCTTATTTGCACTGGTAAGTGGACAAGACGGTGTTGACGTTAGCGTCGTGATGTTAGATACCTGTAGAACTTTGTTTTCAGTGATGGCGGTAATGAATTCTCTATTTGTTTTATTTTCCGACGGAAAATTTTTTTGGCAGCAGCGATTGGAAATTCAGTTAGCTTGGGCATCGAATTTTCCATTGCGAGATAGGATGGCGAACAGAGAGCGTGCATGGAGGAAACAGATGCGTTATAAGAAAATCTTTCATATTCTTGCATTCTCGCATCTTTTTCTTGCGCCCATACTACCTATTAATAGGTGCATTTGCCTGTTTATCATCCGTTTGTTACTTATTCCGCCGACTGCCACCGTCTATTTTTACCTGGAAAAGACCAATATATCACCTGTTTCATTCGCAACTGTAATTACCTATTCCTCCGCGAAGGCCGGAAGCCGCCTTTAATTATTTTCTGCTGAAATAAAGTTCACCTGCACAGTATGCAACATTCAGCCTGTCCGATGTGTGCGATGTGTAGTTCTCAACCGTAACCATCTCAAAAACGCCTGCTCTCCACATCAACATAATTAGGTGCTTTTTGCAAATGGATTGCGAGAAAAAAGAAAGGACAGCTAAGCTACTTTGGCATTAATATGTGTTAAAAGCTTTTTAAACCGAACTACATTCTCGTAGCATTTTTATTAAGGCGCACGCGGAGAAGCAACCGTGATATGCGCTTCTAATTTCTCCTGTTCGAGCAACCGATTTCATAAATTGTTAAAAAATAATGAAACGCACAGAACTGTGTTATAATATTTCGCTGATTCGAGCGGTTTTGCAAATCTTCTGCGGAATGATTGCTTCTTTGCGATCTGAATTGTACAAAAAAAACAACCCAAAAAATTGCAAAAATATGCATAATTTTTTGGGAGCCGTTCAGTGTTCAGTCTGTAGGGTTCCTTTCAAAGTTGATGAAACAGGTTGAAAGGTGGAATGGGAGATGATTGCCTGATACACATTTTATCGGCTCATTTCTCGCGATCTCTTCCATGATTCTATCTTGGATGATGCCTGAGGCGAAATTGCGGGCAAATGCAAACATATGCACATTTGTGGCCTTAGTACAATGCGTTTTGCAAATGCACATTTGCAATGATTTTTGCAAACGAAACCTACAATTTTCTGCAAATTTTCTTCAAAATAGACAATGCTGCACAATCACCCTTCAACCCATTGAGATAGAGAAGATATTAAATGAGAAAATCAAGGATATTAACAACTAAAGGTGATCTATTTTAGAGGATTTTATTCATGAAACGTCTATTGGACAAATAGCGCTGCGTTAATCACGAAAGATTTAAAAACAAAATTAATTTCAAATCTGAAGACGAAATCAAAATCCCTCAAAGGAACTGTATAGCTTGACCACAAATTAATTATTTCGTTGTTTGCCGGCATTTTTAATGCTCGATTTGACTTCTTTTTTTTTCCAAATTCGAATTATTCAGATGTTTTCAGCACATTTAATTTTATGCATCTTACCCCTAATGATTCTTCTTAGATCGTAAATGGGAGCTCCTTAAAATGATGAGCAATAAAATGGACGGCTGATGGATTGGAATCCAAAAATATGTAAATTTCTTTGCTGAGCGTCTTCTCAACTCAGCGGACGTTTAATGAAATATGCAAAATTTGAAGCAACTCAGCTGACGAAGCAATAATTCAACATGCGAACGAATTGCTAGTGGAGCGGACGGGACGACAGACAGATACAATAGTTTAAATACGTTCAGTGAACGGATCGCTGAGGTGCAGAATATCGCAAAATTTTCTAAGCGAACTTTAGTGCAATCCGACAATTTCATTCCTCACAACTCGGCATCAATCAGTTGCAGATGATGTTGCTTATCGTATTTCCGGTCGCCACGATGACAATTTGCTATGCTCGTGTTTCTATTATTGTCTATTCGTCATCGAGGGATCATGGTCTAGCATCGGCGATGTATGTTGGAATTTTCTTTTCTATCAATTCCAATCTAAGATTCAAATTAAAACTCACTATTGATCATGCTGATGTGTTTTATTGAAGGTTATTGAGAGATATAACACCCAAAACTCTTAGTCAGATAAATGGCAGTTGTTTGACATTATGCAAAGAGCGGTTTGACCGTGAAAGTTGCCACAACGGCACAGTTTCAACAAAAGAGCGAAATGTCACCGAGATGAATTTGGGTAATGAAATTCGGCTTTGAGTGATTCCGGCCGGTATTCGGCCCATATTTCTGAAATTCATTCGGTTGGCACTGAAATCCGTCATTTCTCGAGTGTCTTGCACCGGTAACCGATGATGGTTCGGAAGCACATCCGACTTCAGCCGAAATCCGGTTGCAATGAACCGTTTCTGGTCTGCGACCGATCGGTCCATCTGAAATTCATGACCAAAATTACATGTTAACTGGTTCCCTTCGGTTGATATCAGGAGATATTTGAGAAGCATATCTGGCTTCGATCAAATTTCAGTCGCAGATAGAAAATAAGATTCAGATTGAAGCTGACACTAAGAAGAAGGATGACGATGGGTGAAGGGATATGTTTATAACACCACACCTCAGAGGAGTCAGCGCTTTTCGCTTATACCATTCCTTCTTTGGTTGTGATGATAAGCTAGAAATCATTTGCACCAAAAATCAATCCTCTGTGCGTTTTTCTAACCGATATCGGTATTCTGCACTTTTCACGCAGAGTTCTTCGCACAATTATATTACTCACAATGAGTTAAAGATGCGCAGTGTGTAGGATATTGCGAAATAGAGAGGAGACCATCCATGATGCGAAAGGAGAGGGAGGCACTTATCACTTGAATGAGTTTATCACTTAGAATTTCTAGCTGCAGATAGAAAGTGAGTAGTGGATGCGAGGGGATGGGAGAGGAGTGGGAGCAAGAGAGGAAGGAGGGAGGAGTGGGGGAAGAGGGAGAAGAAGAAGTACGACGATATGATTGTATGCAGATTACGATGGGAATCACGGATGTTAAGCATCGAAGTCCCACTCTACTTTCTGTTGCATTCTCATGATAGATGTGATAGATGATTTTATTGAAATAATTTTGGCCCTATCCATGGATTTACTATTAGTCCGAGCAGCCTACGCTTCTTGACAGATGTGTGAAGATACGATTTCCGTATTGACATCATATAGGGTCGTTCTTTCTTTTACTATTCAATCGTTCGCTTTGTTCTATCGGTGAGCAGCAGCGTCCGATTCCAACCTTGTCACCAATGCCACGTTTCTGAGCAGCTGAGAAGCAGTGCCATCTTCAGCTTGCACCAGGAATATCCACCGGAAACTTCAACAGAATGATGGAAAAGGAAATTATGCAGCTTCAAATCAAAGTTGCTAATCTCGAAGGAGCTCCTTGTTCGCAAAGAAGAGCTCCTGTTGTAAGCTGAAGGTCACTAATGGTCCTCTAAAGACTATTGAAAACTTCAACTCAGCACAAGCCTAAAGAGAAGGAACGGATCGGCTTTACGTCTGGATAAGCCGAAAAATGTTCTCCAAGAACCAGCTGGTGTGAAGGGTTAGAGTGGTCGAACTCAGGAAGAAGAGGCAATTCAACACCGTTATATTCAAAGTTTTTGGAGAAGCAATAAAAGACGCAACGACAAAGAAGAATACTCATTAGATAGTTGAGATGGAGGTGATGTTCTCATCAACGATTGTTCAAGGGTCAAAATATTAGTTTTCTTCGACAACTTTAATACCGACATTGAAGATCTACCGCTTCGCCAATATCCATTTTGCAAGAAGCTGTTAAAATGTTGTATTCGAAAACATGTGCCTTCTCTTTGCCAAGCCGAAAGACATGCTGGCCGAGTTCAACGGAGATGTCGGCTCATATTCGGCCGTTTTCCACCTTTAAATCACTTTGTACAGCTGTGCTACGAGCGACGACCATCGTGTCCTGCTGTTTTCGAACAGTGCCAATAATTCATTTAGGAATAAGCACAGTTTTTTTTTTGAGGTTAATGTATTCGTAAGTTTCCCGAAATGCAGTAATGATGACTTGCTGAGCTTGCATACCAACAGCTGAAAACTGCGAGGCAATTGCTGATAGCTTTTTGAGGACGATAAGATTATTTTCTCTGGCTACAATCGCTAGATGCCGACACCTAATTAGATGCTTGATTGCTGAAATATGCTAGAAAGTGGTGGGATGCTATCGAAACAGAGTGCAAAAAAGTTGCTGAAACATGGAATAATTGTGTGTTACGAGGCCAACGTTTCCTGTTTTCGTTCTGATTGTGTTTTTCTCTAGTTATATGCTTATATCATATATATCTAGCATTGATTAACACCTGTTTAATCGTACTTGCGCTATATTATTTGACCGACGCCTTGGTGCACTTCTACGCCTCTTTTTGTTTGATTTCCCAGATCTTGCATAGGATTTTTAATACAACGCAAATTAAATAGCCCATGGCTTCTTCAGCTTTTGCTTACTTTTCACTTTTTCCAAGGTTGACCTTCCACTTCGATCTTCCAGAAAATTCAGTCACGAGCTTTTCAGTTTCCCATTTCATCACGGCCCGTATGTTATCTTAAATTTACTGTGGCTATATTGATGCAAGTTATTCCCGAATAATTACCCATTTGCTGTGGCTATTGGAATAAAATTACAAAAAATGTGAGTGTACTAATCCAACAAGTTTCCCACTATGTTCGCTACAAATATCATCAAGCAAAACTTCGGCTGCAAGCCGAAATTACGATTGTTTTTCATCGATTGAAAAATACCGGTCGGATAGTTTTTTCGACTAGAACCGAAGTTCGCTTCTCACTAAATGTCTTTTAAGCTGGCCTGAATTTCAAAGATGGGTTCGGTTTCAACCTACTTGCGATTGCAAGGCAACATTATCGATTGGCTTCAATCGGTTGTGGTTACTACTTGGGCAGTAGAATTTTGATATTCATTCTGCAATTACATGATAAAAAGCACAAGAAATTACTTGATAGCGTCAAAAAAGCATTTTCTATATGAAGGATGCGCGTTATGCTTGCATAAACGAGTCACCATTCGATTTGTGCGTTTATTGCCGATTTCGAAGTGCTTTTATGATATCAGTTGTTGATTTCATTCAGTTGTTTACAGCAAGATGGAGCCTGCCGCTAAGGAGGTATCTCAAAGGTACTTTGTAAAAGCTGCTAGTTCTTTAATGCTTTGCTGAAATTGCATGTTGTTCGCGAATTGATGGCAAAGAATATGAGCAAGATGCCACCTTATGCGGAAAATTTTCCAGTAGCTTATACGTAATCTAAATCACAAGCAGCATTGCTGGGAAATAAGCCAAGAATAATCCCATATGGAAAGCGATATTTCTTCTAAAAAACAGAAATTCGGTAGGCCATCGAATAAAACGCTTCGAAATTCAAATAGCGTTATAAGCGGAGATTTCGCAAAATCACTCCCAAATGGGAAATATAAAACACACAAAACACTTGCGTAGAAATGCTATTGAATTACTGCTGTTCATACTTGCCTCATATCGGAAATAGTTCGTGCAACGATCAATATACATATCGCTTATGGGACCGATTATAATTGTAAGGTGGTTTCCTCTTGTTAGAGTGCGATTAAGTTAGCCAATTAGTCTTTGTTTGCAATTGTGATATTTGGACAATGAATGCTTAACCAATGCTTGGCATAGGCGATTTCCTTTGTTATTGGTGCTTCTTCTCTTCTATCCCCACTTTCCGCAATGCCTTAGATTTCGCTTCTTCTCGAGAGTGTTGCTGTCTTCTTTGTGAGATGACTAGTGTCCTGTGTCATTTGGCTACAGTTTTGCGTATTCATTTCCGATGCTTTTTGATAGAATTCCCCGCTAGCTTTGTGCTTTGAAAAATTTAAATCCCTGCTTCGTCCCCAACTCTTTCGCTTAAGGGAGACACTTTTTCGATATTGTATTCTCTATTGGCATATAATGGTTGATTCGAACAAGAGATCATCTTCTTTTTTTGTTTGCGACGTCTAAACTTAAACAAATCCTTTTTTAAGGTCATACTCGACAATCTAGAAAGCCTCGCGGATATTTAGTTCAGCTTCCGTTTACTGCTTATTTTGCACCAAAATCCATGCTTATAACGAGAATTGAATATAACGATGAACTACAAAATTTCCACGAGAATTAAAAGAACCATCTATGGTGAATTTTTTAGACCACCTATTGTGATCTTCTTGGAAGTGTTTACGATGGGTTTTTCCAAAAAACTTCTCTTCCGACTTTCTCCCAACCGAATACTCGCTATGATCTTGATTGTTTCATTTGCTTTGTTTGGCATCCGCTTCATTATCTAATCGGTTCAGTGATTAGTGATGTTGTATATCAGAGAGTACTTCTCAAAGACAGTTGAACGTTAGTGTTACGTTTATAGGATGGCTTTTTCGAAGGCAGCAACAGAGGCAATGACAATCACCACCTATAGCACATTACCACTCGGTGGCTCGATGCCCGTTCATGGCATCAAAACATTGCGAAGGAAGAACGCTCGTGTGGCAGAAACCAATAAGAAACAGGTGTGCATTTAACTATAACATTTATCTCTACATAGTAAGTGAACTGAGTGATATACGCAAAGCGTTCGCTAATTTGTATTCTAGTAGACGTGATCGTACGGATGAAATGTTTTCTTTCTTTATCGAACTCGGATAGGTAATATAGTCAGTTTCTCAGGTAATATTACCGACTGGGTGAAGTTTGATGGAGTTCGCATTCTCATGACGTTATACACTGACTTACCATGTACAATAATTGATGACAGTTGTGAGTGTGAGTAATGCACGAGTATAAAGCAACCTCGATTGACCTTCAGTGTATTTTAAAACCTAGAGCAGCTTGGGTTGCTGAGCTTTTCTGCCTTTCTAGCCAGTTGGCTTTGAGAGTACTCAAGTATGAGAAAGCTTTTTTTCGCGAGGCGTGCTTTCATCCACGTTGTGCTGAAAATTGAGAATTGGCGACAATCGCTGTCTTGCCCGGTGTCCCCTTCCCGCACTCATCCTCATCCTTCCTTTGATTGTATTCTTCTTCCAGGGTACGCATAATTCCATAGTTTCTAAGCATCTTTAGTGCAAGTCTATCTTTTATAACACTAAATAAGAGCTCTCAAAACTGAATGCCATATACTCTTAGCATTTCAACCTGAACCCATGCAGCAATTCGGCTTCAAAAGCACTCAATCTACTTTTACAGTGAAATCACAAAACGGAGCTTGTTTGGTTGTCTTCTGTTCAAAGGCACACGCCTAATATAGATGTCTGCTAATAAAATAATAATGGCCAAGATATCTAACATTTATTGCTCCACCGTCGGACGTTTTCGACCTCTTCATATATTTGAATATGACACATTTGCAAAGATAACCTGAATTTGTCGGTCTCAACCTATAGGATTAGCGATCACATCTCACTTTTGAACAACCTAACTGAAAATTCGAAACGTTTGAGTCGTTTTTTCTGAGCATCTAGAATTACCCTGCGAAATTTGAAGACATTCGACCGATTGAATAATGAAGGTTTGAACCAGGAGTACTCTCATCGATTTTGTGTTGATGTTGTTGAGGAGTTGAGCAGGTGCTCACAAGCATTTCAGTGCACATAAAGTTGAAGACTCTTTGTAGATTGTGCAAATGTTGATATCGATAGTTGTGATGTATACAATCTGTTGGACACCATCGATCGGTAAGGATCTGCCATCTGCAGTTACACGTATTTCCATATTCCGTGCATTATGAAAACTTTATTCGAATTATTTGAGGATTTCATTCTTGAAGCGAATACTCTAGCCCGGTAAACATAAGCTTTAGGGAATATATTGCGTCATGGAATATGCCACCGATCGAGACTGTTGAATCGCTTTTATTTTAGGCTATCGACATCCAACCGTCGATCAATAGTTTGTGGATGCATTCACCAATAGAGTTTTAATCACCACCCATTCGCGATCCGTTTAGATCATGTAGTAGATAGAAGTTTCGGTTTCATACCTGCAATATTTGAGTGCTAGCGCAGAGAGGGTGGATGGGGGGTGAATTTCGTCGTAATAAATATCAAACTTTAAGAACTTGCAAGGCTACCACGGGGTTATGGATCAGTCCAGTTGCAGCCTAGAAGATGCAATAATCACTCTCTTCATTTATGGCAGAATCCTCCCAGAGGGAAGTGTTCCAGTGAAACAAGCTTAGGGAACGAGTACACAGTAGTCTAGAATCTGATTCTGGATAACACTAGCTTGTCAATAAATGATTCAGCAAGGACTGCATTGATAAAGATAAGGTGATATTGCAGTTGATGAATTATTGACAAGTTTTGGTTATATATGTAGGCCATCGAATACGCCTGCGTTAAAGTATATGCGAATGGGATTCCACGCTTTGGTGAGTTTTTCAAATCCTTAAGGAAATGCAACATTCCGTTGTCGGATGCGTTACTGTGCTAAAAGCAATGTGCGAATCACCTCCAATTAGCGTCCTACTTAATCTTATTCTCATATTCGCTACAACTTGCTCGTATCGGCTCTTTTCAACCATATTTTTATATTCGATTCACTTCGAATTTCTTATTTAATTACTCACATGTTGGCTATATCTTCTCAATATCACCTGTTTTAATTTCAGGTTCTGCCATCCTTTGCTTCACATACATACTCCATTCTTTGCTTTGGTCTTTCCCTTTCTAAATGCTCATTTTTGCTAGAAAAATAGGCCTATTGAGTGAATTTTCGAATTAATTTCGATCGAATGAAAAACACGATTGCAACATTTTTCTTTCGCATTGTCTGGTTCGTATATGCACTTTATAATATAATATATTCATAGCGCTTTTGAACTTGGTATCTGGATGGACACAGAGTTGGTTCAATCACATATTGCTAATACTCACATAATAATTTGTTAATAATCTCTGTTATCACTTTTCCATACTTCATCTGAAGTATATACTTGTAATGGTAATCAATTGCTTTCCTGTAGTAATGTTTCTTTTTAAATGCGTTATTTCTTTGTTCCATAAAGCCTTCCTAGAAATATCGGAAAAGCGCGCCAACAAGCTAGCACGATATGCGCTTTTGTGGTGGGGCTCATCGAACCGTCTAATATGAGCAAATTACGAAAGATTTGAAACAAAACACTCATATTTTAAGTGATTCGACAGCTTTGCGAAAATTCCCTTTTTCCATCACTCCACCGTTACGAAATGAAAATCCGATCAACAGGGACTATTTGCATTTTTTTTTGATTCGTTAAGATGTTTGTGACTCCTTCAAGAGCTGACTGAACATCGTGACAATCAGCATAGTCGGCTAACATACAGCGTAGGTCGTATCCAGACATTTTCATTGCGGTCAATGGTTGCCGAGTCGAATTACGGCATCAGCAGACAAAAAAGCGTATACACACAGGCATACACGTAACTCTCGCCTCGTGCGTGCACAGTCATTCAAAAACACCGCATCCTTTAAAGACACATCGCGAGCGTAACTTGAAAAAAGGGCTGAATGAAATCAATTTCAAAAAAGAGTGAATTGAGCTTAGCAAAGAAAGGAAAGCAAATCCGCGAGAAATGCAGAGAAGGATGAAAAAAAATTTTTTTGTAGGCATATTGTCAGTCATGTATCAATCCAGTTTGTTATGCATTTATTTCACAAAATTTTCGCAGCACTTTCAAAAGTGCATATTCAAGGATGCGTCTGAATGAGAAGGTAATATACATGCGTCTATCGTTCAGTGCAATCGTAGCGATTTGGTTTCAATTCGTTCTGTAGTCTTTAATTGTTTTATCATTTGAATAAGGACGATATGTTTAGGTCTTTGCACCAATGAGGAATTAGAAGATCATCGATCGCGTCATTTGAAAATCGGATGTTTTAAAAGGCTCTTTGCATGTATTCTTCTGAGGGAAAAATTCGCGATTTTTTGCGTATTATTGCAATCATTGTTACCTTTAGAAATCATCTCTGCAATATCGTTGACGCTTCGCTTTCATTGTTTCAATGAACTTCATAGTTCGTGTGCGTCATAATCATATACGATCTTTTCCCTTGCAAATTTTCTTCCGAATGAAATCAGATTTACATTTGTAATACAAAGAGAAATTAAAGATGCTAAGAAACTGTGAGATATCTTATCGATAGATTTTCTATGAGAAGAGCATTGCAGCTTGTCTAGGCAATTGGACAATTCCTGAGGCTCGAACAAATTGTGCGCAATTTCAGTCGAGCGATGGTATGCGCTCACGCTGTCATTCGGGTTCATCACTTTCGTTGTTGTCAACACGTTACTTCCATCGTAATCAAACAACAAATTCTTTTCTTACCGTTCCCAACCGCAGTGGTACCGTTATCACACCGGTAATGTCGCGAGCTGTATCACAACTTTCACTTAATTCACCACCTATCCCCTCTCGTTGCTCATCGGTTATTGTGAAGTTAGTGTTTTATATTATTATCCCAGAGTTGTTCTTTGTAAAATAAGTTTTCAGGTTGATTTTCGGGATTAATTTTCGTGTCATTAAGCTTCACCTAAAAAAGTTTTGAAATACGCTGCATCAAAATTTTACGGCTTCCATCTCACTTTCACTTTCGCTTCAGCAGTTGATTAAGTGGCCAGTCTTCACGACATTTTATGACTGGAAGTAAAGATGTTTAGAAAATAGGTTACGACATTTTACGAATCAATAATTTTTTCTGTATCGTTGAATGAAATGAGAAGAGGAAGGGGTGAGCGGGGGAGGGGGGGGGGAAGATGCGGAGGGGGGCATCGATTTCAAGATTTCACTTATATGACCCATTAAACGTTTCTGAAAATAAGCCGACAAAATCTCACTGTTTTTGAAATAAGCGGAAGGCTATCCAATGAGAGACTAAGCATCTACCGCAATCTGCATTTACTTTTGCATTTCACTCAACATATGAAGCAACTTCATCAGTTGCAACCAAAAATTCAGAATGCTCAATATTATACTTTGTTGATCCAACAGATCGAACAAGCCAATGAAAAATTCATTTTCTAATATCCAATCAATGTATAACGATGGAAATTTGGTCGGTGCGAAAAGCACTGAAATCATTTTCGCATATTTCAGTGTCGATAATTCATTTCAAATTTGGTGCATAAATGTTCGATACGATATAGAAAGACTTCATATGATTTCATTAAATCAATGTCATTTTTAATTTATTGCCCACTTGAAGCCGCTGAACAGACAAACACATACAGACATGCAAACAGACAAAGTTTACAAAATCGCATAAGAAAACTACAAAAGAAAACCATCGAAAGCATAAAAAATCTCCTCTTAACGAATTACATAACAGGTGGAATTTTGCCATTTTATGTTATTTTCAGTGCATACTGAATTTCCATTGTTAACAACTGTATAAATAGATTGTGCCACTATCAAAACAATTCCTTTTCGAGTTTCGATTAGGCTGTAAAATTTATGAACGCAAGCTCTCTTTTCGAAGGATATCGTAGAGGGTAGAGGAGCTGGCTCACTATGCGTTTTCTAGCCATCTCAATTGACCAACCAGTCTCATAAATTATTAGCAAATAATTAATGCGTAAAATAAATACCTCCATATATTGGTTGACTCAGCCGCTCACATAAATATTCAGCAAAAGTTTCATTTTTTCTTGTAATTTGGCGAATATAAATGACATACCGATTGATATTGTTTCATCCTACGCTACAATTATTTCATCCTCAAATGTCGACAGTTTCTGTCAAAGATGCTGAATTACTATGGAAAAGAGTAATTATTTGTGCCCATTAAGTTTGCTAACGCTAGCTCAGTGATTCCCAGTTGAGAATGCTGGGCGCACAAACGGTTAGGCACTCGCACGTGCATATGCACACGTACGCACGCAGACAGATGCACATGGATACACACCCACACACATACACATGTATACATACCTGCACGTAAGCACATATGCGCACAAATATGCATATACGCATAGAGACACGACAGCCATAATGCACTTTTGAAGACGAGTTGTAAAAGCGCATAAAAGCAAACTCACAACTTTCCTATAACCGTCATGCTTAATATGCTTTTTTCACCAATAAAAGAATGTTGGCAAAAGGTGCCTGACTGATGGTCTTTTGTGAATTTCGAAGAGAGGAAATGAGATCACTTTTGTTGATGCATTTCTTACTTTTGTTTATTTATTTATTTATTTATTTATTTATTTATTTATTTATTTATTTATTTATTTATTTATTTATTTCACGTCCCAAGGTGGGAAAACATACAAAAGTATGTAAGCATGAATGCATTTGTTGATGCATTTCTTGTATGTTTACGACAATTTATGTTCATTTCACGTCATTATATTTCAGACTACGGCCACGAAGTCGAACTGATAGTTGCGATCGAATGATGAGGTAAATTGAGAGCAAAAACTCACATTCGTTTGTTTATAATGCTTCTTATCTTTTAAGCTTATTATATTCAGTTTCGCAATGTCATCATGTCTTTGAACATATATGATTTCAATCATCAGTAAAAGATTTCAATACATAGAATATATAGAAGATTTCAATACACTAATCGCCTGATGGCGTAATAATCATTGGCATTTCGTGTAAAAGCAGTATTTTTTCTTCAGAATTCGACCAATTTTTGATGCGCTAAATTATCATACGTAAAGTCATTTTGTTAGTAGTCTCATAGGAATGTGCGCTTTTCGAAACTGATATGCTTATGACCGAATTTTACAACATGACTATAATGACATCAAGCTTTATGTCTTGTAAGAGAAGAACATCAGTGAGAAAAGAAAAAAAAACAAGAATAAAGGAATCGTGCTGTAACTTCGGAATATCTTTATCAAAATGTTTCTTTTGAAAGTTGAAGCAATCACCCCCTCCCGCTTCCTTGTTAAGCATCCAAAACATTATAACCTTAAAGGTCATCAAAATAGAATGGTGCCATAAATAATGAACACACTTCATATGTTTACCTAATTTTGCACTTCCTTCCATGAATATGAGGGAACAGCAGTGAAAGTCATAAATTTGAACATAATCTTTGCCAGTTTAACCTATTGGTTGGCATTTCGCTATTCTGACTTCATGCTTTTCCTATTAGTGTAAAATGTCTGTTATGTATTTATATCACTAAGCATCTTTCAGATCAGGAAGCCCTACCGAAGTTTCTCGGTATCCGAATCATCCAAAATCGCTTCATAATGATGGGTAATGAATTATTATCGGCAATCGTAACCGTTAAACTCGCAGATGATTCCTCACCTCATACAATTTCTTTGGAGACAACAATGAATACACAAAATCGAGCTATCATTCTAGGAGTCAAATGATATCGATTTTGTCATTGAAGAAATTCTAGTGATAAAAAGTGAGTAGGAATTAGCTAGCAAGGGGGAAACGATCTATGAGGTCTTGTAGTTATTGTCAGCTGGCGTCAAGTCTGTACACGAGATTAATGAGCCACGAAGTTTGATGGCAGAATTATGCGATGAAGTGAGCAATGCCAGCTGACAATAAATATGGAGACGGCATTGATAAGTTCGAGAATATTTGATATTCGAGAATGATACCATAAGGCAAAACAAATGATGGTCTCACCTCATTAATGTAATACAAAGAAGACATCAAAGAAGCCTTAATGTGATAGAGCAAAGTATTATATGAGAAATGTTATTATCAAAAAACATAATATGAAATCAACTTTAAGCATAGATTAGTTATAAGAAGTAAGCAACTTAAGAACAAAGATTATTGCATAGATCACAATCCTTAAAATTCATTTGCAGTTTTGAGAAATAGCAGGTGGAAAATTTGAAGTGGGAAGAAATCATTTAAATTGAGGTAAAAAATAATTCACGTAAACTTGTTTTCAGCATTATATACAAATAACGCTTTAGATATGTTGGTAACAGATAATTGTATGATAAAAGGTATCATAAAGCAATTGAAATATGCAGATCTATTCATTTTCTCATTGTATGCTATACTCTCATTGAAATACAAATAGCTTGTATTGTTATGAGGCGTTTGAAGTAGAAAAAGCTAGCATATTTTGGTATTAGAGGCGCACCATCACGATTGCTATCATATTTAAGGAGGGGAACTTCGAATATTTTACATATTCGTCAACGAATAACAACAGAAATATTCTTCATACGGTATCGCCATTATTTTACATAAATATATGTAAACAAAATTGACTTATATATGATGTTATTGAAGTTTTTTCCGCAACACTTTACTTTCAGCGGACTATCACCACCAAAGTGCGCTCACATGGATTACCTTCGCGTTCGTTCAAATAGATGACTGCAAACCAATATCCACTCTCCTCACTTGTGCTCTAACCTCTTTGGTAATGATAACTTCTCTTGCACATATTCGTTCATTTCCATTGTTCATTCAATTCGATTGCAAATGAATTCATTTGTGCTGATAATTTAACAGCTTCATAATGGATAATTTAAGTATTTCCTCAGGCTATTTATTACATTTCCAAGCACCATCTTCGAAAACATTATTTTCTATGAACAAATTTGTGAAAGTGGGAAGGGAGGGGAAGGAAAATATGCATCACATGAAAGCTAGCAGTGGAATACTACATTTCAGGCCGAAAAATATCATTAATCAGATAGACAGAAAGGAATAACAACTTTCAGTTGTCTATTTTATAGACTATAAAGATGCCTCAGGTGCTCAATGAAAGTGAGCTACATCACTGAAAAGGAAAATTCTTCATTCATTTTCCTAAATTTCCTCTTCAATTGCAGAATACATCATTCGCTCATATATTTCCAAAAATCATTCTGATGTTCTGCAATGGTATCGTGATTTTCGTTCACACTTTCGTTCATAAAATTTTGACTATCTCCTATTTTTCATTTTTTCAGGATGGAGAAACAAAATCTCTCTCCACAATAGTGTGTCAACGACTATAGTGATGTTGCTGTCAAATTATCATTTGCCTTGTCTGCTCTTTATATAAAGCATTGTATATAATTATGTTGGTTTCTTTTTCATCACATCAAATATGAATCGATTAAAAATGTTCAAAAGGCACAAAATTGTTTTTCTAAAATCATTGAAAAAACCAAAAGGTACTAAGTGAAAATAGCGCCATCTATAAAACTTAGCGTTCATTCAATCCAAAAGTCTCTAAATTCCATCTACAGTAGTTTCAACCGAGTCTTTTAGCTGAATCGAAAATGCAAGCCGTATGTAATAAAAATACCCTCTTCTTACTTCAAACCACTCTCACTTCATTGGTGGCTTCCCGTCCATGAAATCTATAGGATACGGTAGAGGGAATTATCACTCCTGTCACCACAATCAAGACTGAAACTCAACATCGGCACAGACTATTTGAAAGCTGAAGGGAGTCTACAGAAGTTATAGGTGCTCAGAGAGTCTGCAATGAGCTGTTCTAAACTCTCATCCAATTTTCGGTTCCGTTTATTTTTTATTCAAAATAACAAAAAAATTAAGAAATAACTGGTGCTAGAGAATAGCTGCCACTATTCCAAATCTTCAATTTTTTAAAAAAAATTTTCAAGGTTAAGATCCCCTCCCCTTTTACATTACCTTTGAAAAAATATTATATAAAGTCGGGGAACAATAAAACAATTATCTCTCATCTGTTTGTTTCCAGATGCAGCAGGAACTCGCTTAATGAGATTTCAAAAGATAACTGCTATATCATCCTCAACTTACTGCTGACCGTTGATAGGGGGATTCGTGGATGATGTGTGAAATGGATAAAAGACAAAATTCCTCAGTTCGAATTTTTCATTTGTTATTGAGTTGGCGATAATCGCAGACTCATTGGCAATATGCATGTTCGGCATTTCCTTATCGTTGTGTGACTTCCTAGTTTGTACCGATAGCCGAGTTCGACCTACTTGAGTTACTGTTTCATCAACCTCTATTGAATCGACGAGTACGTCATCAATGGTCGGTTCTGAGTTCACTGGCACTAATGCATCTGAAAACATAAATGTACAAAGTAATGGTTGAGAAATCAGTATGTATTTAGTAGGGCTCAAGGCACAGCGTTCAAAGAAATTTCGAGGGAAGGATAGGGAAGAGAGATGAGTGAGGGGATTCTAGCGCGAATAAGGAAGAGGATGCGGGGAGAGGGGGGGGGGGGGGGGGGGAGGAAGGACAGAAGAAACTAATGCAAAAGCAAGTACCATTTCAGCAAATACAAAACTTCTGTAGTGGAACATCATTTTCCTCATTACAAAAAGAATGGTAATGTAGCTGTGCAATATGCGCATGAGAAACATTTCAAGAGATATTACAATTGTGTGAGAAAAAATAGCTCTTGAACAACGTTCACAATAATAAATTGACTTTGTTGTCTAACCTGCAACTTCCGGCTCGAATCTGACTTTTTTTCGGTCTTCTTCGTTCCATAATCGAGTGTTTCCTTGAGTGGCTTGTTCCACAGGATGGAGAAGTTCGTCCAACAAGATGTGGGAATCATCTCCACTCCGCGTGAATGCAGCGGGTATAGAATATTTTCGAATAGGCGATTCAATGATAGCACCTGAATTTCACTAAAATGAACTGCTATATTAAATTAAAACATCAGAATATAGGTTGCATGCCATCAAGTGCTTAATTGTTTAGAGCTGAAGCAATGCAATCATAGTTGGTTCAAATTTGGCGATTTTGAAAAGATAACTAGAGGATTGGCACTAAAAGCTTTCGCCTTTAAAATTTTTGGTTTTTAATTATATTTATATCTCGTCAAAAGTGACAGGTATGAGCCGAACCGGCATGACCACAAGTAGAAGGGGTTTGGTGATCTGTCTAGCCAACACGTTCACCAATTATGCTATCAGTGACGAATGCAGCAGAAATTTTCATGTAAAATACTTTCCATTTGATAAAAGCAAAAATGTGCTACAACCTTAATTCACCGTTTTCTTAGTTCCATAGTCGTTAGCAAAGTAACCTGCAGGATCTTTGAGATTGCTCATGATTGCTGCATTCTTTTTTTTTGTAACGATCTTTTAGCATTCAGCCGACATTCTTTTTCCTAAACAAGTTGTGAAACTATCAACATTCACTCACATTATCTCATCACATATTCATGCTCGATAAGAATTTATCTCTCCTTTTCAAATTCAAATAACTGATCAATTTTCATCGCTCATCGTTTTTGCGTCCAATATGGCGTGTTTTATTTTTTAGAATTAGTTCCTTATTATTCAGTCATGAGTGTTCTAAGTAAAACATATTGAAAGAACAGAAACAGAATAGAAATCATTAAAAATTGCTATGCAAAAAAATCCAAAACAGGCTAACTATATGTGATAACCTTGTGCACGTGTTGCAATCCGAGAAGGTGGAGCAACATCGGCAATGCGTGAGGTTGAACTCATTGCTTTAGCTTCAGCTTCAGTTGGTATCCACTCGACATTTCCAGATCGTCGACTTTCAGACGCCAGATAGAATATTAGGGAGTTACTTAATAGCACAATAATCACAACACTAATGACTGCAATGAGGAACGCAGACCACGAGCATGAAAGGGGTGATTGACGTTGATGGGTGATAGGTGAACAGCGATCGACATGATTCGACGGATACATGGCTGCAAGGTGAATGCGACAGTGAATGTGGTTGATTCGGAGCGATGATGGCATATAGGAGTCAAGTGCCAAAGGAAGAGTGTCTATTGAAAAGAGTGTGCAAATGAAAGTGTTTCGTTGCTCATCGTTCATCAAGCACTTCTTTTTATTCATCGTATTTTAAGCGTTGAACCCACTTCAGACTAAACGAATTGTGCACATCGTTTCGGTTGATTTGAGAGTGAAGAATTGCGATAAAATAGAGTGTTAAAGAGGAGAATGGAATGACATATTAAAGAAGAGTAGACGCTTCTAGCTAGCAATGATGGTGGCCTTCATGACGGAGGGCTTTTTCACAGTACGTTTCTTCTCTTAGAATCGTTCGGCTTTCAGTCACTTTTAAACTGATCATTTTTGCAAATATTTTCGATCTGAACGTGGCGATGTCATATCCCTATCATATCTACAATTCATTCAACTCGAGAAGCGCCTACTTATATATAAATATAAATATATAAATATATATGTATCATAATAACATGTATCACGATTGTCTGTTGTTACAAAGCCGGGGGTGCGCCGAATCAGATAGAGATTTTTATACTGAGG